>JALDAQ010000122.1:0-29861 GCA_025584915.1 Monochamus saltuarius
GTTTGGTAATAGAGAAAACGTAAACGTAGATATTGACAGCTACGCGTGCAGTGGTGATTTTTGTACGTTAAAGCCTCTGCTTCAGAGAACAATGTAGTGTTTATTGCTGGCAACATCCCCACCACCAGTTTAATTTCAGTTAAATAAAGATTTTATAAAGTTGGTTTTGTTTTTGTTGGTTATGTTATGTACAAATGTTGCTCCTCTAGATAGTTGAAGTTTGAAGTTTTGAGCTTCACCTGACTTCAGCAACGAATACAATTAATTTCATTGGCTCAAAGTCACGTGACTTAGTGTTGCTGACAACACACGTCATTCTCTGAAGCTGACTTTATACTACGTCCGACGTCCTAGTGGTTTGTAAATTTCGCGAATAGCGATATTACTTTATTTCTTATCTCTAGGAATGGGTTAGTTGTCTGTGTTGTGGACACATGTTTAACACAAATTACCATAATACCACTCCCTACACATTACAAGTTTCGATATACAGCATTGCTGTTAGTCGGAATATTTTTTTAGTTTTTTAATAAAACTTTCAGTCCAATTAATAAAAAATGCATATCATATTGCGACAAGCAAGAAATAAAAATCGTGTTGTAGGATTTTTAAATGTTGTAATGAAAACGGTCGGGGACATTAGCAGGTAACCAATGAAAACTGAGGAATTTTGTTACGTACGACGCAGTCTATCTCAGTCCATCTTTTGAAATAGACTATATTTTGTCTTTCTTTATGGTAAATATGTGAAGTCACCTGGCACCGAAGGTATAGTTAATAGATCGTGTGCCATCATTAGGCGTTTTTTCAGCATCGGTTTACTTGAAGGTCAACCAAAATGATACCAACCGCATTCTATTGGAAGCTCATGACGTCAAGGCAGCAATTCGGTCCGTCAATTTTAGAAGCATCCAAATCGTGGCGGATCAAATTTTTGGTTTATTTCCTTTAGGGCCGGTTTTACAAAAGCGGCTTAAGGTAAGCTTAACACTGAACCTGCGTTGAGCTCCTGAACTAACATTATTTACGTTTTACAATTGAGGTTCAAGGCTAAGCTCGGCTCATTCAGTTAGTTCAGTTGAGCTTCCAATTTTGACGGTTTAAGTTTGGTTCAAGTTGACATTAAGGTTATAAATACATAAAGTTGTAAATAATAAGAAAGAACATCAGATATGGATCAATTAAATGGAATTTTAACTGATGACGAAGATATCACAGAGTTGATAAACATAATTGACCATCTTCGGGCACCTCGATAGTTTCGTAATCGAGATCAATTTGAAAAATAGAATAACATGGAATTTCTTACAAGGTTTCGTTTGTCGAAGAATGCTGTTCGTTTTATTTTAGATAATATTCCAGAACAAATCTCATCGCTCTCAGAAGGTAGTAAAACTATAAGATGATAATTAATTATCATTTTCTACTTTTAAAATATTAGCATTTTGATAAAAATTTTATACTTATATGAAATTAATGTTGAATACAAATAATGTATGTGAATGTTAATTATAAATGTATTTTTAGTTATTGTTCATGTTCATAATGTTTAAATAAAATAAACAAAAATATAAACTAAATTCTTTATTAATATTTACATAAGTTTGTCTTCGAATCTGATAGCTTACATTCCACAATTTCTTTATATATTTTTACTAGAAATTTAAATTGATTCATCTCTAACGGAAAAATTTGCAGATCTTTTTCTATCATCCATATTCTATGAAATAAAAAAATATATAAATATTTGCAGGAATGAATCCCAAAAAACAGTATATTTTCTTTAAATTATATACTTACCTAATTCTTTTGACAGTTCAGAATTCAAACTTCAAATCACATCAAACTGTCTATATTTCACAAAACGTTCCCCCGCGCAAGCGCCAGCAATACCAACATATACATGAAAAGCTGAGCAGAGGTTTTACTAAACTAAGTCCAATTCTGTTTTGTAAAACGTAAATTATTCTGAACCTGTGCTCAGCTTGAGCTGTGGTTCACTTGAGCTTGTGCTGAACTTGGTATTGTAAAACCGGCCCTTAAAACTAACAAATATTTTTAAGCGTGTGTACAGCACAACCCCACAGAACCAATGCATTCAATTGGCAATAAAGATGACGTCACGAATTTAGAACCAAAGTAAAACCACTGTCAAAAATCTGTCAATTTAATGTCAACTGAAACCAGAACCGAAGCTGAAAAAACGTCTATTGTAAGTTTAAAAATTCTATACCTTGATGGTAAGAGAAAAGCAAATGAAGGTATATGATCGAGAAATGACAAATACGAGAAATTCTGTCATATTTACTTTATTTATTATATTCTTATAATAGTGTTATTAAGCACAACATTTATATATGTACTCTCAGAAGTTTTCTGTATCCACCCATCACTAAAAATCGAATTAAAGTTAAATATTAGTAATTCAACCTTCATTAGGGTAAATAGGGTATCGAAGTATACAAACCAATATTTAAAACTAACAAGCATTGCTAGAAGTTATTACTAATTTATACCACAAAAATAAATATATAATATATTAACCTGGGGTGGACAGGGAGGACCCTGAACAGCACCCAGGATTATTTGGTATTCCACAGGGCAAGTACACACATGGAGTATAAAACGGAGGATTCCAGGCTGTACAACAAGGAGGACCACATGTTGTACAACACAAGCAATTGCAGTTACAGGTAGAAGGTTTGTTATCCATTGGTACACTTTGAAATTTTTGCAAATTTTGAAAATTAATACTGTTTAATTTTACTTGTCACAATAGAAATGAAATGATTGCATGGATATCTAGTTTTTCCTTGGCTCTTACATGCACAGATTACGTCATCTAGTAATCTCATAGACCTTATAAATCATAATCTCTAATTCACAAAACTATCGTCCGTCTCAGATAAGAATTCAGCGTTGGTAAACAAGGGAACGTGTTTCCTCGTCTCCTATTGGTCAATTTGCAAGCCAAGTTCACGCAGGGAAATATAAAGAAATCATACAAATTCCTTGCCAGGTCCGGCTCTCATTGAGTGCTCAAATGCTATGTAGCCAGCGTACACTTGCTTTCAAAACTTTCGCGTACACCTATTTTTCACTGTAAATATTAAATCAGGATTATAATTAATCAACTCAGACCTTTGAATTTTTAAAAACTCGTAGATCTTTAACATAATATTAAAATTATGCGTTCACAAAAGTAAAATTTTCGCAAAATTGTTGTTACTTATTTTGAATGTGTAGGCGGAAATTTTGAAAGCAAGTATACATAAAACAAAAATAGAATGAGTTCACCGCGGTACCAAAGTTTACTAAATAAATATTTAGTAAACTTAGGCGGTACTTTCAAGTTCGTAGATGACAGCCGCCAAGAAGAGAGCACGTGCATGTTTACCTCGACAGTTGTAGAGATTACGAGGATTGGTCAAAATTAGCAGTGCTTAATAAAAACTTTTAACAAACTTATGAAACATTTTAGCGACATACCGATATATAACATTGTCAATAGTTAACAGATTACGATGTAACACTAACAAGTATTCAAAAATGACCATGCGCGGCACCGTAAGTATTTCGTACGGTCTAAAAATGTCACGGCAATGAATACAAATGTTCAAATACTTCTGAGAAAAATATTTGGTGCAATTTACATTGAAATAATCCAATTTACCACCTATCACCAGAAAAACCGTACGCGTGTAAATTTTCCGTTATTTTTCATTTTGTGTACAAATGGTCTGAGACGGCCCTGGGTGGGATTTCACTTACTTGGGGATTCCGGAATTCCCATGTGCCTGTGTGAACCGTACTCGGCTGCTTTGGGAAACCACTGAATTCTTATCTGAGATAGACTATAGAAAAATATACTGCGTCGGTTCATGATATAGGTGACGTGACAGGTCCAGAAAATGAATATTTTATTTGCTTTATGTTGGCAGTTGTGCAAATATGATGGCTGCATTGCAATCTGAAATTAACTAACTTGCTGTCATTTTAAACGTCATTAAAGAATGTGACATGTGACATGAATGTGACCAACCACAGTAAACAAGTGAGCTTCACGCTACAATACAACCAATGTAAATTGGCATAAAACCAAGTTTTAGCGATTCTGGACCTTTTAGGGCAGCCATGAATTTGCGGTCGGCGGCAATATGACACTGGCACAGTCTATTTTTTCTAGATTTGTGCTCTAATTCATTTGATAGACTAGTGACCCTTATTTACATTTACAATAAGGTTTATAGAATCGCGTCATTCGATACGATATGTATTGAATTGAAAAATAGAATCCGGAGGCAGTTGTTAACACAGATCATTGGCCGAAAAGAAAAAGATAGGACACTGAAAAATGTATGTAGTTTGCGACCAGCAACACCTGCGGCGCTGCAATGCTTTGAAGCGGGAAATTTAATTGAGACTTATTTCTAATGTACCAACTACAAATAAATATATTAAAAATGCACGATAAAAACTTAGAGCAATAGTTGTCAACAACAGATTAATAAAAATACTTGACACTAAGTTTTTATATTGCATTTTCTAATATTGCTATAAAGTTTGTGATTGAGAAAAAAGAAATATAAAAATCAGTAGTTTATTTAAAATGTAAAACATATAATAGATATAATTAACTAATTACAACAAAATATATTGATTAAGACATAAAGGAATCGTTTTTGGGAAGAACATGCATCCGTATTTTGTTGCCCCTGGAAGTACAATTTGGCACACAATAACTAGATACCATATTAAAATTGTTAATTAATCAGCACAAAGGCACAACACTTTTTCAATTTCACCACGAGAACACTTACTACACAAATAATACCAAACACCACAAACTACAAAATTAATTGACTGATTGACAAGGCCCCACTGACGCTTATAGGGTGCTAGGTATACCAACCTAGAATAAATAAATAACTGGTTTCAGTTGTACCAACTAATATTTGGAACGACAAGGCGCCACGAGTGTTGCTGGTCGCGTACTACAGTGTCCAACCCGTGGTTGTTAATTTGTTTTGACCTTCTGACAATCTACCGTGGCATTTAATGACAGTTTTATGATGGAAATAATATATATTACAGCTGGTGAAATTCGCTGAAAGCTGAGAATTTCTGGTCAATGAATATTTTGCAAATTTGTCGTCGAAATATTTTGTTCTAGAGTAATAAAATTTTGTGAAATTAAATCATATGTTTTTGGTAGCATTGATGAGTAAAAGAATAGTAGTAGATACTGTGGTAGTAGTAGGTAGGTAATTAGGTATACACACATAAGCTTCGTTCCTGTATATCAGCCCTGCGACTCTGTGACATATAGAACTCTACAAATCTAAATGTTTCTATGCAGTGGTACTGAACATAAGCAAAATATCATATTTCTATAATTTGTTATCATGTTAGCATCACAGAACGGTTAGCATATTAACTATCCCTTTATCTATTTAAGGAAGATTGTGTACTGCTAAATATTCTGAAAATATAATAACAAATGATAGATAATTATATTTTGTTTATGCTCATGACGTTATAAAATAGAATTCTATCTTATCATGTTGAGTACCAAATGTTATAGAAACATTTCAATTTGTAGAATTCGATATGTCACAAAGTCCCACTGCAGGCCTATATAGGGGTCGTTCGAGTTGACGCTCTGAACGTTCAGGGGCACTCTGTGCGTTTTTTGAAGCTCGGAGTGGCTCCTATTGCGTTCGAAACGGGTCAGAGCGTTCCTACCGAGCGCGCTCGCTTTTCTCGGTGCTTTCAGATCGAGCTTAACTTTGAGCATAGGGAGTCAGTTAAAACATAACCTAAAAAAACCTACATTACGAAAGAAATATTTAAAACGACTTGGATCATTTTAAATATGAATGACCAAGTAGCGATAAGTTTATTAGATCCTGAAACAAATGTTACGTATAACTCTGCAATCTTATTAAATACATTATAATTAATATAACAAAATAATTTATAGGTTAAGTTTCTTTGTTTTTACGCGCCACCGTACGAGTAGTTCACCATACCCAAACACTCCTATTATTACGTCAGTCTGCTCTGTGCCCGCTCCGCTCGCTCTGCTCTTATAGAACTCGAACGCTCCCATAGTGTATAACAAACAGCAGTACCGCCAATGGATACTTGAAATTATTGTATGAAAAGAAAACCATTTATTCGTAAAAGAAGATGTATGTATAACTGTTTACATTTTTAAGTAATCAGATATCAGATATATTCATTTAACTTATTTATAATCTGGCCACATATTTTTATTTATACAGAAATTTGTAGATTTACATCGTGTCTGCTGCACGGATGCTGCGATCACAAACCTAGAAAAATATAGACTGCGTCGGTTCATGATATAGGTCACGTGACAGGTGCCGCGTTTTCTAGGGACTTACGGTCCAGAAAATGGATATTTTAGTTACTTTATGTTGGCAGTTGTGCAAATATGATGGCTGCATTGCAATCTGAAATTAACTAACTTGCTGTCATTTTAAATGTCATTAAAGAATGTGACATGAATGTGACCAATCACAGTAAACAAATGAGCTTCACGCTACAATACAACCAACGTAAATTGGCATAAAAACCAAGTTTTAGCGATTTGGACCTTTTAGGGCAGCCATGAATTTGCGGTCGCCGGCAATATGACACTGCCACAGTATATTTTTTCTAGGTTTGTGGCTGCGATTTAGCACACGATGCGATCGTTGCTTGGTTCTTGATATACGCCGTTGTCTTAGTTACAGAATAATCTATAAAATTGTTTTTAAAAATTGTAAATATTTTTGACAAATATACCTATAAAATTTCAAGTGAATAACATATTTTACAAATACTGTAAAATGTCGAGTGCACCAAATACAAATAATGGTGGAGCCTGTTGTAAACCTGCAACTGGTGGCATTCCATTTGGTACTCCTGCTATATACATACCCTGCCCATGTATGATACCATGCTGCACTTGTTATAGTCCCTGTATTTGCGAACCCTGTACTCGTCGACCACCTTGTTGCTGCAGCCCTTGCTGCTCATCGTAATAAGGTAAATATAAAATATACACAAAAATGTGTAAATACGCAATCACAAAAATACTGATGTAATGTTAATATTGTACGCAAATTTTCAATTTATGAAAAGACAAAATATAACAAAATGTAGAAATAGTTAAGTACCATATAGATATTGGAAGTGATAAAAACCATTATAATTCACTAACGCGGGTAGGTAATACTATTATAGTGTTTCGATATTTTCTCTGATCGAAATGGATGCGTAATTTATTTTTAACAAATATAAAGACAAAAATATTATTCAGGGTCTTTGGAATATGAGTGCCTTTTATTTTCTGTGTGATATAAATTGTACAAAAAAAAATATTTGACTACAATTTCTTTCTCTGACCAACGGTAACAAAATTATTACAGCAAACAGGTATTGAATAACAACGTCGCAAAGTACATGTTTCCAGAACGAGACAAATCTTAATCTTATTATTCTAATACCCAAAATATTTTTTCAGAGTTTTCAATATAAAGTGTCTGTCTACAAACAATTGTTACGTGAAGGTATGTTGCTGGAATAAATCTCAGAAATGATCTGATAATAAAATGTGTAATGTTATATATATAATAAATACAGTTTTATTCATACTCGTATTTAACTGTTTATATTCTGTGGTCGTTTAAAAATGTTCTTAGATATAAAAATATCTACGTAAATATATAATAGAGAGTTATTGGAAATCCCTTTTAATACTGTCGAACAGTATTAGGAGCGACTTTATTTAAATACTGCTTGCCCTTATTTTGTTCAGAAAAATATAGTTATTGGTTAATAATTTGACGAATGGGATTCCCTTATTATTTTGTTTATATCTCAATTATTGCCATTTTATTTTAATGGTGAATGAGAAAAGGAATAGAAGTCAATATTTAAAAAATTAAGATAAGTTTACATTTTATTTTTACTTTAGGTTAGGACGGGTATGACCGATTACGGCCGAACGACCCGATCTATCAGATAAGGGCTCAACGTTACCTAAGGGCCTTAAAGGCCATCATAGATAAAAGAAATTAACGGCTATACCACGATGTAAAATACCAGTTCTCGTTCGATCACTGAAAGTCAAGCATCGTCGGGTGCGGTTAGTACTTGGATGGGTGAACGTTACCTTAATCATGCCACAGATCATTGGCCGAAAAGAAAAAGATAGGACACTGAAAAATGTATGTAGTTCGCGACCAGCAACACCTTCGGCGCTGCAGTGCTTTGAAGCGGGAAATTTAATTGAGATTTATTTCTAATGTACCAACTACATTAATAAATATATTAAAAATGCAAGATAAAAACTTAGAGCAATAGTTGTCAACAACAGATTAATAAAAATACTTGACACTAAGTTTTTATATTGCATTTTCTAATATTGCTATAAAGTTTGTGATTGAGAAAAAAAGAAATATAAAAATCAGTAGTTTATTTAAAATGTAAAACATATAATAGATATAATTGATTAATTACAACAAAATATATTGATTAAGACATAAAGGAATCGTTTTTTGGGAAGAACATGCATCCGTATTTTGTTGCCCCTGGAAGTACAATTTGGCACACAATAACTAAATAGTAGATACCATATTAAAATTGTTAATTAATCAGCACAAAGGCACAACACTTTTTCAATTTCACCACGAGAACACTTACTACACAAATAATAGCAAACACCACAAACTACAAAATTAATTGACTGATTGACAAGGCCCCACTGACGCTTATAGGGTGCTAGGTATACCAACCCAGAATAAATAAATAACTGGTTTCAGTTGTACCAACTAATATTTGGAACGACAAGGCGCCACGAGTGTTGCTGGTCGCGTACTACAGTGTCCAACCCGTGAATCATGCATAAATATGGTCGAGCACTATCCTTATTATTGCTGCCTAATAATACAGCACATATGCGCATGCTTAGATGTCAATATAAGGAAAACCTAAATACTGCTTAACCTTATGACACGTCCAATAACTCTCACTGAAATGTACGATATGGAATGCGTTTAGTCCATTTGCGCATCCAAATAAAGGTACCAAACCTAGGAGCAGACGAAAGGAGGCACATGAAACTGAGGCTGTGACTGAGGAGACATACTTCATTGCTTATGTATGTGGGTGCGAGAGAGACAACCATCTGCACGTACGATATGAACTCTGTTCTTAATTTCCCATTATTTTGTTTGTAGACACGTCATTGGCGTACAGTGTGGTTTCTTTTTTATCTTGTATCTCGTTAGTGTTATTCTTTGTGTATTTATGTGGGTGTTATTGTTGGAACATGTCATGTTTTATAAGGGATTGTAAAATTAACCAGCATATAGCACGAAACAATTCTTCATATCCAGAAATGTTCAGAATTCAATTTCATTTCAATTCACAATCAGCTAAGCCCCTACTGCTCCGCCATTGCTATAGGCACAAAACAAAATATGGCGCTGATTATGAATAATCCATTCGCGCAGCTTTTAGCGTATTCCAGCCATCATAATATAATATTACATTTCAGTGATAACTCTCTAGTCTAGGATTTAGCAGACGCTATACGCTATAGCCATAGATTGAATATAAAGGTAATTGCATGTACGTTCCATGTGGCACGTAGCATGAATGCAATTTTGTATTATACAATAATTTTACTGTCGGTGTCTGATCGAACGGGTCGGTCTGATCTTAAAACATTTAAATGAACTGAAACGAATACAACCATATTTTCTGTTGATGAAAGTTCTGTGTGTTCTGTGAATCGTTCTTGCTCTCTGGTGACATAATTTGTTGTCAATTTTGTAGTGGTGGTGGTGGTACATCTGTCTCTGTCCTCTGTCAGTTAGTGAATCAACTACAGGATTGTGAATGTAGAAAGTTGGTTTGCATTTAGGGGTTAAATTTGTCTGTAGAAAAGAACACCGCCAAAAGATTATTTTGGTACATTAGGAAATGGCTCTAAATCCACAATATGAAGCGATAGGAAAAGGATTTGTACAACAATATTATGCACTATTCGATGACCCAACGCAAAGGCCTAATTTGGTTAACATGTATAATGCAAGTAAATGTAGCAAAATATAAATCATATTCTAATACTAAATATTTATAGGTGGAATTATCTTTTATGACTTTTGAAGGTGTACAGTTACAAGGATCTGTTAAAATTATGGAAAAATTAAATGTAAGTGTAATAATAGTGTATGATTTTTTCTCAGAAAGTATATATTTTAGGCTCTATCGTTTCAAAAATAAATAGGATAATAACTGCGGTAGACTCTCAGCCAATGTTTGATGGTGGTGTTTTAATAAACGTGTTAGGAAGGCTGCAGGTAAGTTATTACATACTTGAACTTTGTAGTTGTTTATATTTAACTGTTAATAGACAGATGAAGACTTACCCCATGCTTACGTGCAAACATTTGTATTGAAACCAATAGAGGGAAGTTTTTAGTACAACATGATATATTCCGCCTCTTGTCCTTCACGATACAATCTAGCCCATTGACCGAGCCTATGGCAGTATGTATTATACTTGCTAATCTTGCACCATTTCATTTATGCTTGATAGTTGTTACTAACGGAGGTGTAATATTATTTCTAAGTTTATTACAATTTAATTGTTAATTTTTTTAAAGGACTACAAGTTCTGTATTAATACCATGTTCTTTCTGACATATTTTGCAATGTAGTAATTTTTCCAAAATTTTTCATACCAGCAACTTTTGAGTACAACATTTAATAATGTTTACTAACTAAACATTTTTAAGACATCAAGCATTTTTCAACATTTAAGGAAGAGTTAAGTACTTTTGTATATTTGGTTAAATGTTTTAGAAACTACGCTTTGAAAGATGTAAAACGCTTTATGGCATTAAAAGGAAGGAATTAGATCTCTGGAACACTAGACTATATTTTTCAGTTAAATTGATATTTGATTATCATGCATATACTGTTGACTGATAAATATTCATTTTTCTATTAGAAATACTCATCAAACTCAAACTACAATTTATGTCAAAATGAACAATTTTAACTAGATGGAATTGAGTCAAACAATTAAGGAATTTTTATTTGTAAAATTGATTTTGACTTATTAATTAACTGCCTAACTGAAAGATAAGAGCATTCATATGTCACATGTAATTAATTTTCTGTATCATTAGGTAAATATTTGTATTGAATATGATTCCGATGGACATAAGATAACAAAATCAAATATAAATTTAAAAAGAAATTCCTACAAAACATTGTTAATCGTTCTTTGTTTTGATTTTTCCACTTTTATTATCACTGAGGTTTCAAGAAAAGAAAAATCAAAGTATTCAGTGGTTTTGTTTAGCGTCATTTGGTTATTATAATTGAAAAACTTTTTTATCAAATATAAAAATAATGTAACTATTTAAAAGAGGCTTCTTATTGTAAAGACAAGATTTATAATTACGTTCTCTGTAAATCTGCTAATATACAGAGCATACTCGGTTATCCGTGTTTGCAAAATCAACCAACAAACATTTTAAATGCACTTGTCAAGTAACACTTGAACGAATATCCTCAAAATTTGCTTGTTATATACACTGTCAAATACTTTTGAAATGGTCAATCCAGTTTTTGCCTACTAGTGGATGATTCTGCAAACTGGGTTGCCTTTTCTTGCAAAATGGGACCTGAAAAGATATTTTGAATTCCCTTTAATATGAACCATTTCAGTAAAGCACTGCTCATAAAAGAAGAACACAGACAAAGCATTTTTCTTATATGAGAACTTCCTTTCTTCATTCTAAAAGAGTTGAACCATGTATCTATTTATCAAGGTCGATTTGACTTACTGCATTGAAGCATTGTCTGCTAAATCGTGTCGCCTTTGTAATACTTGTCTGTTGAATCAGCTGAATTTCAATCTAGAATTCTGTAGTACTGTAATTTGGAAACTCCAATGTTAGTATTTGGAAACATACAGGCCATAAAAGTTAGAATTTCACATTTGATATTGACATGGCATATTTACATTTTTCATAAAACTGGATACCTTACCTTACCATTAAAAATGTTCTGCTACTCCTACACTGCACTTTCACCATAAAATACACAATACTTATTATTTTAGGTTGTATCAATTTATAAATAATACGTAAACAGAAACATCTTAACAGATATTTGACATTTGTCATAATTTCTAAAAACGTCAAATTACTGATGCAAACAATTGATGACTATGTCATTTGTATTGCAAACGGGCAATGGAACAGACTAGATAAAGCATGGCTGCTACGATTTAGACGATGATTGAAGGAACATTGTATACTAATATTGGCAGTTGTTTATCTTATGGTCATAAAATACCTTGTCTCTTTACGAAAAAGGTGCTACCAAGCCTATTGTCAAACACTGAATATGAATTTAAATTTCTTTCAGTCATTAAACTACCATAGAGAGTGTTTCTCTTTAATTCAGTAACATACGGATTCATCAACAAGGCGTAACGTTAGTCAGACTAGCGGAGGTTACGCTAAAAATTTAAGCATCTGTTGCACCAATTTAAATAAAAGGCAAACTCCTATTCACTACTATGTATAATACTTACTTTATGATATGTTAACTAATCCGTAGCACTGCAAACTACTGTTTTTGAATATAAATACTAAATATACAATAGGAAACGCAAGGAACTAGAGGCCGGGTTACGCGATTTTTAGACAGGTACAATACTGGGTCTAACTTTTGGCGCAAATATGGACGTAAATAAACAGCCTACCTAGCAACGCATGTTTCGCTACCTAGCAACGCATGTTTTGTGAATGGGTGCAAGGCTGGTTAGTCCAACTAACGCGCTTTACATGGGCGCAAAGCTGGTTAGTCCGACTAACGCTACGCCCGCTTCATGAATCCTGCTGTTAGTATTTATTCCATATGCCTGAGAATATAAAAGATATCAAATTCAAAATCAAGTGTGTATCTGCAAACAAAAAATTCTGCTTTTAAATATGCCTAATGTTTTTATGTAACAAGTTCTTATCTGCTTTTCTTTTGTTTATATTTAAAGGATAATCAATAAATCAAATTAATTTTATTTATTTTTTAATATTTGTATGTTTTTCAGTTATTTATGCAAGTCACATGGATAATCCAGAGTGTACTGTATATAAAATATTAACAAACTTTCTGCACTCCATTTACACATACTAAAATAGTTAATGTACGCTATTTGTCTGGACAATTACCTCAGAATTTGTATCGTTCTTTTTATATTTAATATAACTCACTAAACAGTGAACAAAATGCATGACAAGCATGTAGTTGTCTGCTGATTTTCTTACAAGTGTGGCTTTAGAAGGATTCAGTTTTGTTCATAGCCCAGCCACAGACTTCCGAACAATTCTGTATTCTGTGGTATAACCATCAAATATTGTAGTGTTAATATTTTGATCATAAGATCACATAGAAAAAAATTGTACGTGCTATGTATATCACTTGTTTATTCTATGAACAAAGCTGGTAAATACGGTTTTCTGAGCTAATTTTTTTATTTTTCAGGCAGATGAAGATCCCCACATGCATTTTCCCAGATATTTGTTTTAAAACCTTTAGGAAACTCATTTTTCGTTCAACATGATATTTTCAGATTGGGAATTCATGATACAGCATAAGTCATCTATTATTGAATTTTTATATCATTCATATTTCATGCAAAATTATTCTTAAAAGCTACACTGTTTCCTTTATTAATGCTTGTAACAATTAATAATAATTATAATTAAACTTATTTTCAAAAAATATATTTCTCATATTTATCCAGTAATAGTATGTAGTAATTCTCTTAAAAATGTGGTGCAAAATTTATTAAAAAAATAGATGGCAAAATTCTTCAAAAATATAAATAATTCTGTGTATATCATATTTCTATATACAGGGTGTTACAAAGTAGTAGGTCAAGCTCCATTCTCAAAATACAGGGGTTAATATAAAAATTTTAAAAATGATTTTTATTGATGGTTCCGTGATTTTAAGAGATATTTGCTTGAAATTTGACACATGGAAGGAAAGAGCAGGCTGTAGTATCCACATACCCCAAATTTTTTCTGAGTATGCCTATGGTATCAGAATATATATTTTTAAATAGAGCGTGGTTTTATTATATTTTTTCCATTTTTATAAGATTTTGATTTAAGGCTGAGTACGAGATATTGCAACATTTTGCTAAGTATTAAATGTTAAATATGGGTACCAGGTGGGACTCTTATTTAATGAGAGAGTAACGAATATTTTGGAAAATATGTGGTTTCAGCGTAAAGTGCTCTTCATCATGTATAATTCATTCCGTTAGCTGTTGTCCAATCAGTATTGGAACCATATAAACGAAATCTTTCATAAAACCCCAGAAACTAAAGTCTAGCGGGTTGAGGTTGAGGGGAAACAATCCCAATCCACCAATTAAGGTGTTTAAATGTCTAACAAACCATCAGAGGCAAATCGTCAAGTCCACGAGAGATTTGTATAAATAAAAATTTATTAGAATTTATTAAATATTTCATTTATATAATTCCAATGCTAAGTAAACAACAACTAAGGGAGTGAATTATTGTACAAGATGGAGAGCACTTTAGGCTGAAATTACATATCTCAAATATTCGTTATTATCGAATATGTATTCGTGAAGGTGGTACCCATAGTGAAATTTTTGCCTTTTCTTACTGTTTATGCCATTTTGTTTATTTCAATTTACTGAATAAAATGGGAATGACCACTTAATACTTAGCGATATTTAATTTGTGCCACACCTAACACATCAAAAAGTTGCAATATCGGTGGTGCTCTGGTGACGTCAAATGCATTATGAGTTAAAGTGAGGTCACCAAAACTATCTGAAATGCTTCAAAATACCAACAATGAAGTGAACTTGCCAGTCTATGCTGTTTCAATAGTTATACATATATATTTTTAAGGATACACTGGGAGTTTGATAAAGGTTGATGACCATATCTCGGAAAGTCTAGGAGCTTTGGAAAAACACCGTTAAGGAAACCTGCTAAGACAAATTGAAACAACTTTTAAGTTCCTAATTCTATCGCTAGGAGACATCATTGCTATGGTCATGTATAAAAGGTTTTTCTCTAGGAAAATATCTCTATAAAAGTTATCAAAAATAAAAACATATATATATTACGCCAGTCACTAGAGGCTGTTATTTGAAAAAAATTCATTTTTCTACCGAAATTTTAAATGAAAATGATATAATTATTATATCTTAACAGAAAATAGATTAAATTTGCAACAAAGATATCAAAAGGTCCAATTTGATATATTCATTAAAGTTATCGTAAAAGAATAGTGGTACCGCACAAACCTTAATGAAATGCAAGATATATTAAATAGTACCTTAATTTATAGTTACTAAATGCTGGATAAGAAAAATCCAATAATGCTGTAAAAGTTTTAATAAGTTAAATCAAAATTATAAAATGAGCAATTGAAACAGGTACAAACAAAATTTTAGCGTCTCTTAAAGAAAAAATCCTTTCGGTTGGAAAAAGTATCAAATCTGTTATGTCGTCAATTTTTCGATCGTTTGGCTGACATTGTTATTCCTCTCAGAGATCTCATTGCCATAGCTTTGTTAAAATGTCTCTGTGGTTTAATTTCCTCAGAGCATTCAGTAATATTGTCAACGGATGACAATATTACTAAAAGAACTCCTAATACCTACAATGGTGTATGTTTAAGCCATATATATTACCTAGAATCGTTTATACTAACCAGACAAACAATGATAACCAGAGTATAAATGTGTATGGTTGCTGCTGGCATAGTCTCCATTTCTTTAAGAGCTAAATGTGCTGGTTCAAATCCAGGATTTAACTCCAAAGTATGCCTTAAATGTATAGAGGCTTCTTGATAATGGCCGTATGCCTTAAATATTTCTCCTAATGTGAAATATTGCTGCCAGGCGCCTTTTCTGGTGGCTGGACTTGAGAGATCTTCTTGTTAAATAAATAGCATCGTCTAAATATTGCAGTGAAAACAATACCCTGGCTAAGTTCAATAATACCTCCGCATTGTGTGGAGAAGCTGCCAATGCTCTTCTAAAACATTCAATTGCTTTACTTGCATCACCTTTTATTCTCCAAAATTCCCAATTTGGTTGTAAAGTTGTACAGATTTTGGTTTCTAAAATATGTAAAATAAGTATTCAAATGTTCTTGTAAATCTATTTGATTACCTCTCTTTGGCTTTCTTAAGTTTACGCTCTAAAACATCGATATCTATTTCATCGACATCATTTTTAAGTCTTCCAAAATTTTTATTAAAATATAGAATAGCTTGTGGTTCAGGCACACTAGGATGTCTATTCCTATTTAGAACCCCTACCAGATTATCATAATATGTAAAATTGACAGGTTTGCCACAGTCTAAAACTTCTTCATTAGTTCTCGATTTTAAATTCTTTACTGCCACTTGAGTATCATTTTTGTATTATTTCTAAAATATTTTATATACTAAGTCATTTTCACATAAGTAAATATATTTATACCTAATTTTTATACCCTAAATACACCTAGAAGTTTTAAAAATTCTCAAAATTTGTTCAAGTTAAAAATGACCTTTATCATTATAATAATTTACATAAGACTTCTATCCCATAATATTCTATACTTTACTGAAGGTAAACGCTCATTTGAAAATAAAAATTTATTAACGAACTTACTCGAGCATTATAAAGATAATTGGATACCTACAATGATAATTATAATTTAAAATAAAATGTATAACACTGCTTACTTTCTGTCATTAGTATGGCAATTCATGCAATAGTACTGTACAGCTTGTTTAACCCATGACTGACCAAAATGTTCGTAGAAGTAATTATGTCAAAAAGTGGATCATCTAATAATCCTTGGCTGGAAGTTTCACTTGAATAGGATAATACAGGATGAAATGGATTAGCTTCTATAATCTTAGTCCTATCAGAGTTCAATTTCCATAAAGTAGAAGTCTTCGAATTTACTATTATCACTTGAAACACAAAATGTAAAAGAACACTGCTACATTTTGTGAGTCTCGACACATATTGACTAGATGCGTTTAAATTTGAATATTAAAATTGATTCAAAGAGAGTACATAGTTGTATTCCACTTTTTATAAAAAGTAGAGATGAACCAGGAATAAACAAAAATATCAACAAATTAATTTCTGTCAAACATGTCTTTATAATTCTTCTTCCTCTTCTATGAGTTCTATGTATTATATATTCTGTGAGTTCTATGTTATTACCACAGATTAAGATTTATATTCCAGATAGGCACGATGCACAAAAAAATACGTGTCCCGTATTTCAAGTAGATCGTATATGTACTACAATTGGTGAATTTTATTCAGCATCGGTTTACTTGAAGGTCAACCAAAATGATACGAACCGCATTCTATTGGAAGCTCATGACGTCAAGGTAGCAATTCGGTCTGTCACGCAAATCGTGGCGATTCAAATTTTTGGTTTATTTTTAAACATGTGTACAGCCACTGAAATGTAATTTTATATTATGATGACTGAATGCGCTAAAAGCTGCGCGACTGGATTATTTATACGATCAGCGCCGTATTTTGTTTTGTGCCTCTAGCAATGGCGGAGCAGTAGGGGCTTAGCTGATTGTGAATTGAAATGGAATTGAATTCTGTATATGAAGAATTATTTCGTGCTATATGCTGGTTAATTTTACAGTCCCTTATAAAACATGACATGTTCCAACAATAACACCCACAAAAATTCAAGAATAACACTGAGATACAAGATAAAGGAAGAAGCCACACTGTACGCCAATGACGTGTTTACAAACAAAATAATGGTGACCAAAGTAAAACCACTGTCAAAAATCTTTCAATTTTGTCAACCGAAACCAGCCCCCGGATTCTGATTATTGAATCCGTCTCGTATCGAGTATTTTGACAATCTAGTGACCTTTATTTCAAGTATAAATAAAGGCCACTGCACTGTCAAAGCACTCGAAACGAGACGAATTCTTATAATGAGAATACGGGAGCTGCTCCGTATTCTGACCGGAGCTGAAAAAAATCGCCTATGCTGTAAAGAGTAGATCAGCAGTTGTAGCCATTGTGGTTCACGTTCTCACAAAACCAAAATGATGTCGATCGTACATATGTATGTACTATCGTTTGCAATAATAATGACACTCATTAAAATTAATTTTGCGATTTCTTTAGAACTTCTGATGTATTTGTAATGATATCTACTTCACATTGTTAGTATTAGTTGTTTCACACATCGATTGAAATTTAATGAAATTTCTACTCAGAACTTCTAGAAGTTCAAGAACTGTTTTAAGCGAGTGTCATTATTATCAAAACGATTGTACATACATACATACTTGTAAAGCCCTATCAATATTGTTCTTGTTAATTTCAATTTCTAATCTACAAAACTTTCACTTTATTCGCCTTTGGATTAGAAAAATAATTCAAAAATTTAGATAAAACCCCTGCATACATATTAATTTTAAAACGATATTTAATGTTTATTTATATATTTGCAAAATTATTTTGAAAATTGAAATTCCTACTTCAAAGTTGATTAGAAAATATATGGACATTTTTTCAATAAATGGTATGGTACAACAAAATAACAGCCATAAAAAGTCTATAGATTTATTGGAACCACAGTATGATAATTGTTTTTATAATATTTTAATGTTTAAATAACATTTGGATACATTTTTGAGTTCTTAGGATAAATAATAAATAAACTCAACTGGAATGCTGACAGGACACATCCTAGAAAGTTGGGTATCTGAAAATATGTATTGAATTAGTATCAGCAACAGCTGGTAAAATTTAAAGGGTCATTATAATAAACCGGCCCATATGTTCATAAAGTAGGGCAAAACAACAAAATTTGGAATGTAAAATAAAATATATCCGTAATCTAACTTACAAGTAGGTTTTTCATTTGATTTAAAAAGTGTATTTTAGGTCTTCCAATATATGATGGAATATATTTATCATGTTTTCTATATACACAGACTTTACCATACTTCAACAAATTATTTGTTACTATATTTTGCTGCATTTTAATTAAAAATCTACATGCTTATTACAAACGTTTCACTTGTGATTAAACACAATTAATTAACACTACATTCCAGTATGGTAAATTTCTGTATGTATACCTTAGTACTTACTTGTATGAACTTATCTCCTAATACAATACCATATATAACCCATTGTAGAGATACTATGAATGTTGCAATTATAAGGTGATATGGTAAACTATCAGTACTTTTACTTTTATAACATGTAACAATGATGCTAAAGGGGCTGCGAAAAATAGTATGGTTACAATACAGCACACTAAACCCAAATTAGATTTGGCAGTATCTACGTTTTCTATATGATGTATGTATAACAATGTTATTACAAGAAACGTAAAACATCCTAGGAACTGGCGAATAATAGAAGTCTAAAAATTAAACTTAGTATAATTTATCTCTCCTGATAAATCAATTTATTACCTTTTAATACTGTATAAGTAAAATGTAACAACATATGCAAAAATAATGTAGCTCCTACAGTATTTACTAATATTAAAGACCTGTCTTGTATTAAAAAGCCATATCTTAACCATAAACTTGTAGAAAGACAACCACTAACAAATGAAAATGAAGACATGTCACCAGTACTTTTATTTTGTACAATTTTTGACAAATAAGTCTGAAATTTATAGGTATTTGAAAATAATAAACATATTAATATACAAAACTTACGTTCCCGTTAGGAATTGAAGTATTGTACAAATTGAAGCTGTAGTGGCAAGAATATTTTTGAAATCTGCGTCGTTCATGTTTTTCAAATCAATGTTAAATTCAAAAATATAATTACGTCCTTTGCAGCGTCAATAAATCCATCTTATGTTTAATATTTAGTTTTTAATTAAACATTAAAAATGTTTTCAACCTACACCTGTCAAATTTGCCAAATATACAGAAACCATAGACAAAAACAGAAACACAAAATATAGATAAAGGAACACTATCTCAGTGCATACCACTGGAAGTGGACTGGACATAAGTAACAGCGCTCCAAGCGGTTGCGTCAAGAATAAATTATTAAATGCGGGAAATTTTAAACTTAGTACCTAGTTATTTTATTGAAATCTAATGCTTCCGAGCGACTACTCTCTCGGAGTGTTCGAAAAGTAAGTATATCTATCCTCTTTTACTCGTTAAAATAAAAAAATAGCTATACTCTGAGAACATGTGAAAGCAGTCACCTAAAACGATATAATAATAACCAAAAATAATATATATGTATAATTAAGATGCTACTGTTTGTATTGGTCAATTCACTTAAGTAATTGATTAATAAATTTATTTTGGGTTTAGCTCAGTAACACTAAAGCATTGATATAAAGTGGTCTTCAGCTCCGACAATTAAAATATGTTTAATACACATTTACCTGCTGTTAGTTTAAGTCCTCTTTTAGTTGACAATACAATTGAGTCATTTGAAACATGTCCGACGCACATATACTTTTTGGCAATTTCTCTAAGGGTTCATAGTTAATAGCTCCAACCACTGATTAAAGAAATGCTTAATCCCTTATTACAAAAAGTGTCGTGCACTGTATCTGACATCCGCCAAGTACGCAATGCAATGGACAATTGTGTTTACAGAGCACAATTGCCTAGGTTGGCGTATGATCGCCTTTAAATGCCGGTTTTCAAGCACACATCAAAGGGAAGTGACTACACCGAGAGTGATTATATTGAATGATAGGATAGGCCAGCGTGTGGGCAGCAGTAATGGCCGGGAGATAGTCGACACATTCAATTATGGCCTATATAGTGGGCCACAACGACAGCCCATCGAGACGTGTTTTGTAATCTTTCCATAAAGTCGAACAATTTTAATTATTTTAAAGACAATACAATTGGAAAACCGAATACAATTCACACAAAACGTATTATATGTAATCAATTTATCTATAAAATATAGATATAAAGACAAACAATTTTTTATATTTTCGTAATTACAAAACATTATAACACATTCTTATTAAATAATATAAAACTAATTTTTATCACTTTTAAATACTTCTTCACCTTTTCTTTGTATGTTTTTTCAATTACTGCAACCTGTAAAAATAAATTAAATTTGCAATGAATTAGTTCCATTGAAATCATAAATATATAGAAGAGGTACCGAGTCAACCTACGGAGAAAACGCGAGACTAATAATAATGCAGTAACAAACATCATCATAGCAACCGCCTACTGCGATTATCAGTAACCGTGACAAAACGATGTTTAAAGGAAAATTATTTTTATTTTTTCCGCGCAAACTGTTGGTTGTATGAAAAAATTACAAGAGGAAAAAGTAGTAAAATTAGATGAAGTATTTAAAAAAACTTTTGTTGAAATCGGCCATTGCAGGAAAAAGTTCTGAAAGAAATAAATCTAGGGGTTGCTTCTTCCCGCCTCCAGAAACATAAGCGAAGGAATAGATACCACCACAAAATAGCCTTTGACTAGCTGATAATGTGTACCAAAATTGAAATTTCTAAGTGCAACTGCTTAAGGAAAAATAAAAACTATTTTTTTCGCCATTTTGAGACTCGAATATCTCAACAGGGAGGACCCAAATTGAAAAATTTTATATGAAGATCCCCTGAAATGGCTTGGGGAACACACTGGTAAAATATTTGACCATCATTCTGGAACACCCTGTATAATCCTTTGAATAGCTAATATAATTTAAAATTATAATTTTAATAATAAATGTTTGTAAAGTTAATAATAATAAATACATTTCCGTTTTTAATGGATATAACATGTTAAAATATCTAAAATCTCGATTTCTCGACATACCTCTGAATCGACATTTTTCATTCCAGCTAGTATACTATCTCTAGATTTTTATTAATTGTTTCAATTTTCAAACAATTACTGACAAATTGTTTCACCAATATTTCCACTCCTCGACTTTTTCTGCAATAAATTTTATTATACACTTATATTTTATGACTTCAACTATAAAAAAGTAAAAGTTTTATATTAGATTATAATAAAATACCTCTGCATCTGTTTGTATTTGCTTCATAAGTTGCTTATAGTTTTCTTCACTCACAAGTGTATGCTTCTTAAGTTCTACATATTCCGCTTGAATGTAATTTATTTGAGAAATCAGGCTCTGTTTTTGATTTTCAAATTCATTAATTTTTGAGCACATTCTGACAAAATTTTAGCAAGATGTTCACGATACCGAACTTCCTGATTTTTCATTTTCTCTAATTGTTCTTCATATAATTCGTTAGTAGTAGTACAAGCCTTTTTATACTTCTTCTCGATATCTCTCATTTTTCGTAAATATTCTAGTTGTAGATCTTCTCTCAGTTTTAGTTCACTTTTCAGAACCTCTGCTTGAAGGCATTTTTGAAATGCTCATCCTCGTCTGAAACATAAACATATCCAAAAATATGTATACAGAGTATAACTAAATAAGTGCAAAATAAAAATTAAAATTCAAGAATACCTTCTCCTGTATAGTTTAAATAAATTATAATTTAATAAAATAATTTTACAAAATTTGTTTAAAATGACATCCTCGTCCTTCAATACAATTTTTGTCATGTCACGTAGAAGGAGATATTCTTAAATTTCATTTAATTTTTGACACTTCTCTCTTATATTTTTTGATAAAATTAACTGTTTCGCGTTAAAAATTTGTACTTCCAGGTGTCGGCCTGTATCAAAACTTCTTTTTTAATTTTCCGGATTCACATAGCCTTCGATGAAGCTTAGCAAATATACTGTGATGAGGAATTCTACGATTAGGATACGCTTCTGCATAAAGGCGACAAGCATGTAAGGAATTTCCATTTGCCCGGCCGTACATAAAGTGCATGTCTGTCATGTCTGCATTTGTGAAAATAACCATTTGTATTGTATTAACTTAGTATTGAATCCCAATGTACTCGCAATCAAACACATCACACAATGAAAGACAAATTATCCCGTAAACCACTCTCAAAATCTTAAAATAGTACAAACCATTTGCTATCTGTCAAAGCAACAATAGAAACAACCGGAAATTGACAGCAGCCAACTAATTTTTCCTAATAATGGTGCAATACTTTACATTTTATTTTTAACGTCGAAACAGTTAATTTTATCAAAAATATAAGAGGAAAAAGTTTTTAAACGAATCGGCTTAACCTAATTTATTTTTTCTACGTTGTTAAGGAAGTTTTTTGAAAGTATAGTTAAAAGAACTGAAAGGGGTAGTTTATTTCAACCCTTTCCAATTATTTTCAAAAGTGAAACAATATGTCACAAGTGTCTTTTGATCATGGTAAGACTTCCACAAAATTTTACCATTCCTCGCTTTTGTTTCGAGAAAACTATAAAACCCTCTTTTTCCGCCATCTTTGCAACGCGATATCTCTAATGGTTGACTTGTGACCCAACGTTTATATAGCAAACTACCTTTTATTTTCAACAAGGAATCACCCCTGAAATTTTTGCCTTTGTTTTGAAAACCCTGTATAGTTTTGTTATATAACTGTTTTTATTCAAAGCTTAAAAGGGAGTTACAGGGTATTGCAATTTTTGTTTAGACAACTTACGCCATAAAATGTTGCTGACACAAAACAGTAATTGTTCGTGAAGTACTGACATTATGATGACTTCTCCTGTATGCACTATCATTTTTGACCACTAGTTTTGAGCACCCTGTATACTATATCAAATAGCAAAATTTGTAACCACCAAAACTTTTCCCTAAACCACTGCTATTAACCCTAAACATCCTGAATAGCATTAAAATTGAGATAATTTACACATAAATAACCAGAGAAATATACAATGTACCAAAAATATATTTGGAAATTACGACAGAGAAAAAATTCCTCTAAAATTTCATATAAATTCTTTTCCACTCACCATTTCCCTCTTCTATTCTGCTCTGCTCTAAATGATTTTCAGCCTCCTTTAGTTCCTTTTCTAGACTTAGCATCGCTTTGTCATTCATGTCGGTAAGTTTACTCTGTAAAGTTAAAATTTCCCTTTGGCTTCTTCTAGCTGCAGCTTTGTTTTATGTAAGAGATCATTTAATTCATTTTTATTGTCTTCACTGATCTTCAAAACATTTTCTTTATACGTCAATTCTTCTTTTAATTTGTCTAGTTCTGATTTTATATCATTTTGATTTAGTTGATCAACAAGTTCTTCTTTTTCTCTTAATTTGTTTGTTAAATCTTCCACTTGAGCTTGCAGATACTTAATGGTTTTACTGGCATGCTCCAATTGATTCTCATAGTCTCTAACCTGGAATTGATAAGTACACTTTTCACCTTCTGCTATAGTTTTGAGCTGGTCATATCCTCTAGAGCATCTTCCAAGGCTTTTATTTTATTTTTGCTTCTTGTAGTGTTTGGAGAGTTTCTTTAAGTTGTGCTTGCACAAGTTGATCTGGTTCGAACCAAACATACTTTTAATTATATCTAACTGTTTTTCCATTGCTCAATTCGATTTTCAATCGCGGTTTTAATATCGCTTTTATTTAAAGAGAGTAAAAATCTTCCATGTCACTCTCAAGTTGGTAATTATTTCTGGATTTTCTTTATGGGACTTGCTTTTCTGTAGGTGAGCCATTACCTGATTCAACTGGTGTTTAAGTCCTTCATATTCATTTTTATAGTATCTGTTTCACGTACCTGGTGTGACACGGTTTCAATATTTTCTAATTGTACTTGAGCTTGCCTTAAATCTAATTTCAACTTTGCATTTTCCTTCATTAATTCGTCAGAAAATGCTTTCAAATTTTTAGTTCGCTTAAGGAAACTTCCAAGTTCTTTTGCAAAGACTTAACTTGGTTTTCCAAATTACATTTGTCCTTTTCTGCATTTTTATACTGACCATTTGATCATTCAACTCCTTTTATGTCGCTATCAATTTTTTTCGCTTGTTTGTAATTTTTGAATAAGTGACAGTCTTCTTTCCTCGGATTTATCCAATTTTTCCTAGAATAATATTACAAAACATATCTAAATTAATGGTGGAATTAGAAAAATTACAAAACATCACAAATATTACTTTCTATACCACCCTGTATTTTAGTAAAATAATAAAAGCTGTAATAATATTTGAGAAGATTTTCATACTTTTTGTTTTTCAATTTATTATTTTGAAGTTATACTTCTTGCCCGTTAGACACATTGGGATGGGATGTTGGTCGAGAAACCGCGTCACGCTCAAAAGGAAGAACAAATTTGGAAGAACAAATTTTTAGGAACAAATTTTTAAGAACTAATATAATAATAATATATATATATATTTTTTTAAGATTTTTTTTTAAGAATTTTTTTTTTTTAAGAATTTTTTTTTGTAATGCGAGTGTTTTTAAGAATTTTTTTTTGAAGATTTTTTTCTTTTAAGATTTTTTTTTTTGTACGCAGTGGGTACATTTCATCCTCGACCTTGAAAAAACTCAAACAGCTGATGCATTTTCATAAAACCCGAGATCAAAACCCTGGTAAAAACTCCTAAATGGGAATTGGCTTTTACTAATTACCTGTACCTGTAACTGTTTAACTTTTCCTCTGCATTTTTCAGTTCTTCAGTCATTTGTTCCAATTGAGGCAGGCTGTATTTATGGGACAAGTTTTGAATATCATTCCTAGTTTGTAAAAGCATTTCTTCTATCTTTTCCTGTAAATCCCTATTTGTGGAGTTTAACGTTAATATTTGTTGATTTTTATCGTCTATTATTCTTCTGTAATTTTGTAAATCATTTTGCATTACAATCAGGTTCTTTGTGTGCTCTCTATTGTCTAAAAGTAATGCAAATAATATACCTAAAAGTAATAACTTGATAAAATATAAATGGTCGTACCACACTGTTGAAATTCCTTTTGTAAATGTCACATTTAAGCTGCCTGTATTCTATTAATTCCTTCACGTCATTTTCAAAGTTTCTGAAAAATTGAGGATGATAAAAGCTGTTGTGTATGAGTTTACTGAATATAAATTTTATATCCCATATGCAGGGTGTTTGGATTACGGTAACCGCCTCCGTAACTTTTTTATAATTCAATCGATTATTTTAATAAAGTGTTTTTGGTTACTGTTCACAGTGCATCACAATCATAGAATTCAAATTGACTCTAGATCTAATTAGAGAAGTCTGTAGATTATCCAAGTACCTACTGCAACTGTTGTTCCTAGTTCCCAAAATGGTGGTGGAATTTTATACATACATATATCAATAAAATAATAAAGGCTAGAATATCATATTTGAGTAGTTTTCCCACTTTTATTAATCATCAATCAATTCAATCTTCAAATATATAACTTTTTATTGTTTTATTGTAATATACCTAAACATGAAATAGAAAGTCAAACTGCCATTTTGGGCCAAACGACAACAATCGGGTGTGCTATTTGGTTAATCTAGAGACTATAGTACTTTACTTAGGTAACTTGAAACACATAAATACCAATATTGGTAGGACCAGCAATGTATTTAAAAAAACATATTTAAATTCTCCTCACATTTTTCTTATAGCAATCCCCGATTTTTTCGAGAATACACATCTTTACTCCTCCTCCTCTACAGATTCGGAAATTGCGAATCTTTACAGATAAAGTAGAAATTGCCGCTTCATTCCAGGGAAGGTGAACTTTAAGAGGGAGGCAACGTGCATTGGTCTAGCATTCCCCACTACTACGGTAATCGGTTCCGTATCGCCATTGCAAATCTAACTGTCAGATCAACTGATGCCAGTGTTGTCAGATCTCATCCATTCCGAGGAAATCTCATGCTTTCATATTTTGATTACAAAATCTCATGCTTTTAATAGACACAAAAAGAAATAATAAAATTATTAAAATTACTATTTGAAATCTACCAAAACAAAGACCTAACGAGAAATAAAGGAAAAATCGAGGGCAAAATTGAATAGATAGAGGTAGGTATCTACAATATTTGGGTACTTGAAATATCCTTTATTGTAGACTGCTCTCTTAATAATTAGCAATGAATACATAAACGGGTATGACAGTCTACGGATATGAGGTCTGTGTGCTGTATTCACGCTGTATTGCAGTGATTCTTAACTCTATTCCTTAAGGGTACCTACATTTTCTGGAAACAACAGATTTTACGACCCGTGAGTCACCCTGCGTCACGTCAACTGCGCCTCAACGTTCGCCCGGCCTAACAATAAAATAAATTAGAAAGGTTACGTGGTTAATAACTTTTAAGTAAGTACCTGTAACTACCTACTTACAATGTAATATTATGATAAAATAGCAGAACATAATAATTTTTAATGAAATAAAAATGGCATTACAAAAGTAATTGAAAAATACTTGCTTCTTTGAAATTATTCTCATGCACTGAATTTTTCCCACCTGGCAACACTGCTTGATGCAAACACGCTGTGGTCGTATGCGTGTAGCATGACACAAATACACGCAAGCGGCAAAATACAATTCACCATCAAAATCCTCACTTTCCAAATCTGTATAATAATGTAAGTCATGTGCTACATAAGAAAATTTAAAAAAATGTTAAAGAAGGAGCGTCAGACGATTTGTTTAATGTCAACTTGCCTGAGAGATACATGGCAGCTTAATTCTCATACTAAATCTTCCCAAATTCTTATGTCCCCAGTAATATCGTGTGGTATCAATAGAAGATGGGTGATGAAACGTGACTTTTTTTTTTTATGGAGGTATGTCAAAATTTCAAGTGTATATTGGAAAACTTGTCGACTTAAATTAATTATAAAAGATGATAAAGCAATCAGAGACATCATAACAAATGATTAAAATAGAGTTTGTAGTTAGACTAAAATATTGTCAAGAATGGTGGTTATTTTAAGCCACTCATTTAAACAAAATTACTCATTATACGTTATTAAGTTATAACTAGGTTGCAAATTTTAATACCGATTTTCTCAAAACTTCTCTTGTGTACTTTATTGTGATTTTTACATCACCTTATGTAAAAATGATATGCTCTTTCAAAATCAGGAAGATGTTGCTACTTAAATAAATTGACGAGGAAAACGAAGAGTATATGAAACGGAGAGAAAAATATCAAAAGACAAGTTTTGAAAATAGACATAAATTGAGATAGAATATACAGGTTTGAAGAAGTAGAACAGTTCCCATATTTAGGAACTATATTTATCAGGCAACGAAAATAGGAGAAGAAATCAAGTCTGAATAATGTCAGGAAATAAATGCGAGGACAGAGAAATAAAAATATTTCTAGGCAAATAAAGATAGACTATACAAGACAGTGGTAAGACCAGTAGTGAAACTGTTGAATAAAGGAGAACAAACAACACTAGAAGTGCGAGAGAGGAAAATATTGAGAAAAATCTTAGGAAGAATAGAACAGATGAAGGGTGGAATAATGAGAGGCTAAGAACACTAAAAATGGTAATTACACGAACAGTTGGGGAGTAAGAAGAGGAAAGGGCAACCAAAGGCAAGATGGAAAATAGAGGTGGAAAAGACCTACAGCTACTACAAATTTGACAGATGGAAGGAAAAGCAAAGAATTACATGGAGAAGGATAGTCAACCAAACCAAGGACCTTCTATTTCACAGAGCTAGATTTATATATAAAAATTACAGAGGGTGACCAATTCTTAAATATAGGACACCCGGTATATTTTATATGTTTGTTTTGACTTCTACCTCTTTATGTACTCCAGTTACTTACTTTAATTTACTGTTTAATGTGTCTATCTGCACTGATTTATCTACTAATAATCTTTTCAGTTTTTCAATATGTGCCGAAAGTGTACTGTCCTACAAGTTAATTAATTTAGATAAATATTTATTTATTAATAAATATTTACCTCTTTTGATTATCCTCTTCAAAATCGTAACTATTGGTTTCATTAAGTCTCTCTAAAATATAAAGTATAATTTAAAAATTGCTAACTAAACGATACTTACATAATGCACTATTCATTTTTGAACGCAAATTTGACTAGTGTCCTACTTTATCTATTAAGCTATATTTTGATACCCTGTAAATGACGATTTTCATTTGTCAACATTTCCACTATATCCAACAAATTCTTACACTGCTGTTGAGCGTCATCTACTGTTCTCGTCAAAGCATTAATAGTACTATCATCTGTATTTTCATTCTGTGTCTTTTGCGCTATCAAGTTATGCAAATCCTGTTGCAACGATATCTTTTCTTTTTCCTAGAAATTAGTTACCTCTAAGTAAAATGCATCGATTTTTAATCAAAACAAACCAAAATTTTTGCTGCTTTTGTTTGTTCATCTAAGAGATATTCCAATTTAGTGATTTGTTCTTGATGTGCTTTTGAAGTTCTGCTGAATTGAATCGTTTTGCTCCTATACTAAAGGGACTAGAATCTGCAAGTTTCAGTTGTAACTCATTAACAGTGGTTTGGTAGGTGCAAATCTCAATTTTATACTAAAACATAAAAATTGGCTTACTGGTTATTCATATGCATGATAAAATTTTTAGCATAAAGAATGTTAAATAAAATTAAATAAATATTAATATATAAAATATTTATATGACTTACGTTTTCAACTGCCTTTTCATAATCCTTCAATTTTAAATCTTTTGTAGTCAGTATATCTTTTAATTCTTTTATGTTACTAGTTTTTTCAACTGAAAAGCATATTTTAATTTATAATTCAATTTATTAATGGAGCTTTCAGTATACCTAGTACATCCTCCATACTCTTTAAGGAAATTTTTGACTGTCTCATTTCTGCCTCCGATAATAACAACTTGTTCTTTAA
>JALDAQ010000123.1:0-29480 GCA_025584915.1 Monochamus saltuarius
AAGTGAACCAACCACTCTGTTTATGGCTCGACTGCTTATATATCACAGTTTCCATCTAGAAGCAACACAAACACGTGGCTGCTGATACAATCAGACGTGCATCACGATACAGACATTAAGGATACACACTGGCTATACCTTTACAGCATGTGTATTGCACAGTACAAGCCCAGCGCTATAGGACACGATCCCAGGCGTTTTGTTTCCTTCTAGAAAGGCTTGCACTGCTAGGAAGTAACAACTTAGCAGTTGAATCATTCGCGTTTGCCAGACGGTTGTTATTGGTATGGGCAATAACGCCCTACACACGCTCTATGGACTATGAAGTACTTTCAAGTGAAACAACCCCTCTGTTTATGGCTTGACTGCGTATATATCACAGTATCCCTCTAGAACAAACATAAACACGTGGCTGCTGATACAATCAGCCGTGCATCTCGATACATACATTAAGGATACACACTGGTTATACCTTTACTGCATGTGTATTGCACAGAACAAGCATAGCGCTATAGGACACGATCTCAGGCGTTGGGTTTCCTTCTAGAAAGGCTTGCACTGCTAAGAAGTAACAACTTAGCAGTTGAATCATCCGCGTTTGCCAGACGATTGTTGTTGGTATGGGCAATAACCCTCTACACACGCTTTATGTACTATGAAGCAGTTTCAAGTGAAACAACCCCTCTGTTTATGGCTCGACTGCGTATATATCACAGTATCCCTCTAGAACAAACATAAACACGTGGCTGCTGATACAATCAGCCGTGCATCTCGATACATACATTAAGGATACACACTGGTTATACCTTTACTGCATGTGTATTGCACAGAACAAGCACAGCGCTATAGGACACGATCTCAGGCGTTGGGTTTCCTTCTAGAAAGACTTGCACTGCTAAGATGTAACAACTTAGCAGTTGAATCATCCGCGATTGCCAGACGATTGTTGTTGGTATGGGCAACAACGCCCTACACACGCTCTATGGACTATGAAGTACTTTCAAGTGAGACAACCACTCTGTTTATGGCTCGACTGCTTATATATCACAGTTTCGCTCTAGAAGCAACACAAACACGTGGCTGCTGATACAATCAGACGTGCATCACGATACAGACATTAAGAATACACACTGGCTATACCTTTACAGCATGTGTATTGCACAGTACAAGCCCAGCGCTCTAGGACATGATCCCAGGCGTTGGGTTTCCTTCTAGAAAGGCTTGCACTGCTAAGAAGCTAACTTAGCAGTTGAATCATCTGCGTTTGCGAGACCGTTGATGTTAGTATAGACAATAACGCTCCACACACGCTCTATGTACTATGAAGCAGTTTCAAGTGACACAACCACACTGGTTATACCTTTACTGCATGTGTATTGCACAGTACAAGCCCAGCGCTATAGGACATGATCCCAGGCGTTGGGTATCCTTCTAGAAAGGCTTGCACTGCTAAAGCAACAAATTAGCGTTTAAAATATCTGCGTTTGTAAGACCGTTGATGTTAGTATAGACAATAACGCTCTACACACGCTCTATGCACTATGAAGCAGATTCAAGTGACACAACCCCTCTGTTTATGGCTCGACTGCATATATATCACAGTTTCCCTCTTGAAGCAACACAAACACGTGGCTGCTGATACAATCAGATGTGCATCACGATACATACATTAAGGATACACACTGGTTATACCTTTACTGCATGTTTATTGCACAGTACAAGCCCAGCGCTATAGGACATGATCCCAGGCGTTGGGTATCCTTCTAGAAAGGCTTGCACTGCTAAAAAGCAACAAATTAGCGTTTAAAATATCTGCGTTTGTAAGACCGTTGATGTTAGTATAGACAATAACGCTCTACACACGCTCTATGCACTATGAAGCAGATTGTTCAAAGACCATGTGTGTATTTCTCCATTTATAGCTATTGCGCATCCCACCCCGTTTTCTGTTTTGGATCCATCAGTGTATATAATTTTTACTCCATTGTATTGATTAACAATTTCATAGAATTTTTGCTGAAATAATTCGTGTGGAGTTGAATCTTTGTCATAGACATGTAAATCCAAATTAATTTTTGGCCTTGGAATTGTCCACGGGGTATTTCGTTTGGTCCTCTAGAAGGATGTTCGGTAATTGCAGCATATCAATATTCTCTAGACATTCTTTTAGTCGAATTCTCAAGGAGTAGTCATAGTTGGTCTTTCTAGGTATGGGTTATTCGTCAGAAATAGAAAAGAGTTATTTTGATGATTTGGTCTCGACAGAACACCCGTTGCATAAGTACAAATTATTTTATTTCTTCTGTCAGTAAGTGAGGTTAAGCCCGATTCTTTATAAAGCGATTTTATTGGGCTGGTTGGAAATGCACCAATACAATATCGTATTGCAGCATGATGTATAGTATCCAGTTTCTTCAAAGTAGATTTTCGAGCCGATGAGTACACTGTGCAACCATAGTCAATGCGAGACATTACAAGGGTCTGATAAATACGCAGAAGACACAAAGGTTCAGCTCCCCATTTGGTATGTGCCAGGATCTTGATAACATTTAATAATTTACGACATTTATTAGCCAGCATACCAATATGTTCTTTCCACGTTAACGTGCTATCAAAAATAAGACCCAAAAATTTTTTGGAATTGGTACATTTAATCATGAGATCATCAAGATAAAGGACAGGGTCATAATGTGGAGTTTTTAATCTGCAAAAATGCATACTTTCAGTTTTTTCTTTGGAAAAATAAAGCCAATATTTTCCCCATTTTGAACTATTTTGTTGATCGCCGGCTGTAGTTTACGAGTGATTTCTCCTACAGTCTTTCCTGAGCACATAATTGCCAAATCGTCCACATAAAGGTATTTCAAGATTGAATCATCCGTGCCGTCAGCAATCTGGTTAATTGCTATTGCAAATAATGTGCAGCTCAAGGAAGATCCCTGAGGCAATCCATTTTAAGGCTCTTTACTGTGGATAAGACTTCACCGTTTTTGACTTGGAAATATCTGTCTTTAGAAAAGATTCAATCATTAGAGGAAGTTTACCACGAATCCCGATATTGAACAACTTTTGCATTACTCCGTGGCGCCAGGTCATATCATAAGCTCCTTGATGTCAAAGAAAACTGCGACAAGATGTTCCCTTTTCCTAAAGGTCTCTTGAATAGTATTTTCAAGGGCAACTAAATGATCAGTGGAACTTCTGCCCTTTCTGAAGCCGGCTTGAAAAGGAATAAAAATATTTTTTGATTCCAGATACCACATGAAACGGTTATTGATCATCCTCTCAAACAATTTTCCCATACAACACGTTAGACTGATGGGCCGATAGCTAGCAGGTAGAAGAGGATCTTTGGTTGGTTTTAAGATCGGTACTATAACAGCTTCTTTCCACTCTTTGGGTAAGTAGTTTTGTCCCACAAATCATTAAGCAAATTTAGTAATGAGCATTTAATTTCAGGTGTCAGATGTTTTAACATATCATTCGAAATGGAATCCTGTCCAGGCGCACCTGATTTAGCTGCATTTAATGCATTTTCAAATTCTTGCTGAGTAAAGGGTAAGTTATATGTTAATGTTTGATTAGTAGTGAAGTCTAAATTGATTTCTTTTGCAGTTTTAGATTCTAGGAAAGAAGAGTTATAATTATCAGAGGAACTCGTTAACTGAAAACAATTTGCAATTTCTTCAGCTATGACTTCAGGGTTTTCTGAAATATCACCCCTTCAGTTCTTATGTGGGAAAGTATTGTAGAGTATTGTTTTCCACTAACAGATTTCACTTTCCGCCAAATAGTACTAATGTCAGTATCAGATGTCAAAGTGGCAACATAATTATTCCAGCTGGATCTTTTGCTTTCTAATATTATTTGTCTAGCTCGAGCTCTTTCCTTTTTAAATAGTATTAAGTTTTCAACAGTAGGGGATTTTTTAAAACGATTAAATGTATATTTTTTTTCTTTTACTGCCTTCTCAACATTAGAGTTCCACCACGGAACTATACGCTTAAGTGGTTTTCCACTAGATTTAGGAATGGAAGCTTCTCCAGCATCAATAATCACATCTGTGATAGCTTTTACAGAAAGAGTACTTGGTAGGTTTAATGCTTCATAGTACTTCTGCCAGTCAGCTTTAGCAGTGATCCACCTTTTAGGTAGATGTCTAACAGGAACCGAATCAGGCGACTCTATAATTATAGGAAAATGATCACTATTGTGAAGATCTTCTTCTACTGACCAATTTAAAGTTAGTGCCAGGGTGCTTGACACAAAACTAAGGTCAATTGAATCAAAATAATTAGATTTTGTGTTGAAGCTTGTGTAAGAGCCATCATTCAGTAGGACAATATCATCTCTGTCCAACCAGTTCTCAATAGCCAATCCTTTTGCATCATATTTCACAGATCCCCATAATGGGCTATGAACATTAAAATCACCCATTAAAATAAATGGTGTAGGTAGTTGTGTTACAACTTCATCAATATCTTCAATACTCCAATCACTATTTGGTAAGTATATATTACAAATTGTAATATTTATTGATGATTTAATTTTCATAGCAATTACTTGCAGACGCTTTGAACTTATAATGTTAATTCTTTCAAAGGAAACCATCCTTCACAAAGATGGCAACTCCCCACACGCACGCTCTCCATCTTCAAAGTCATATCTGATTATGTTAAATCCCTTCATAGAGTATGGTTGGCCTGATTTAAATTTTGTCTCTTGGAGACATAGGCATATAGGATTATGTTTTGTAATAGTAGTTTTATATCACAGTATCTTTGAATAACACCCCTACAGTTCCATTGAATTATTTTAGTAGACATTTTGAATAAAAATTAAAAAAAATTAAAATAAATAAATAAATAAATATATATATAAATAAATAAATAAATATTAATAAATAAACAGATAGAAAAAAAACACAATACATTTTTTTACGATATTAACAAACATATTTAATCTGACGTATTTTTTCGAGGCTTGCCTTTAGGCCAGCCTCTTTTCTTTGGCTTAGACTTTGTCCCAGGATCTGTTACCTGGGAACTTAGTGAAGTTTCATCTCCCGACGATAGGGAGATACGGTCGTCTGATAAATTTTCTCTACGTTTCTCAGAGGTAGATGCTTTTTGTACTAATGTATCTTCTTTCAGTAGTGGGGATATAGCAGATACTATTTTAGGAATTAATTGGTCAATGAGCAGAGTGTAGTCAACTTTTGGGAGAGATCTTGTAGCTTCTGCATATGAGACATTTGCTGTTGGTGTAGTAACCTGAACCCTCTTTCTTGCTTCTATATATGAAATATTCTCCTTGTTTTTAATTCCTGGATAGCTGTTTCTTCCTTGAAAATTGGACAATTGCGAGACCTAGCTGAATGCGCTCCATTACAGTTTACACACGTTAATGGCTCTTCACATGGACTTCCTACATGTAGCGGTCTACCACAAATACATATTTGTTCCTTATTGCATTTAATAGATGTATGCCCAAATTTTTGACATTTGAAACAACGCATTGGGGGTGGTATATATAATCTTACTTGCAAAGAATAAAATGCAACTTTGACTCGTTTAGGAAGAGATGGGCTGTTGAATGTAAGGATGTGATTTGGGGAATCAATGAGATTTCCATCCCTTCTGACTTTTATGCGTCTCGCAGCAATAACACCCTGATCTTTCAAACCATCTAAGATTTCATCAATTGTGCAATTTAATAGATCTGGACAATATATAACTCCTTTTGATGAATTAAGGTTAGTATGTGGGACAACTTCTACAGGGAAATCACCAAGTTTCTTTACTTGTTGAAGACGTTTGGACTGTGCAGCTGATACTGTTTCTACTAGAAGACCATCTTTAATCTTATTTACAGTTTTTGGAGTACCAATTAAACTATATAAACCTTTCTCAATAGTGAAGGGATTCACTTTCATGAAATCTCCTTCTATTCTCTTCACAACCAGAAACCGGGGAGGGATTCCCGTCTCCTGGCTTGTGTTGGGTTTTTTTGGTGGAGCCCTATCCACATCCATGTTTTGAGAGGTGGACGCCTCTATAGTTTTTTCAATGGTATCAGTCATTTCTGTCCCACGAGTAGCTCTGAAATATTCGCGACCATAGTAGAGCAGGCTTGCCATGGAAGGGCTAAATTACAACCGAAGGACGCCAGGTATCCGGAGGCAGCCGTTCGAGACTCCCGTAACGCGGAGCCATGCATCCATCAGCACGGCAAACACCTTAGATTGCGGATTTTTTTTCCTGGTTTACTCCAGTAGATCCGCCGTGTTTTGTTTAAACAGGGTCACCTCGGGAAGGGTGTGGCTCTTCACCACGCACGCAGCCTTATTATTATTATTGTTATTATCATTATTATTGTTATTATAGCTTATTATTATTATTCTTCTTCTTATTGTTATTGTTATTGTTATTGTTATTGTTATTGTTATTGTTATTGTTATTGTTATTGTTATTGTTATTGTTATTGTTATTGTTATTGTTATTGTTATTGTTATTGTTATTGTTATTGTTATTGTTATTGTTATTGTTATTGTTATTGTTATTGTTATTGTTATTGTTATTGTTATTGTTATTGTTATTGTTATTGTTATTGTTATTGTTATTGTTATTGTTATTGTTATTGTTATTGTTATTGTTATTGTTATTGTTATTGTTATTGTTATTGTTATTGTTATTGTTATTTTTATTGTTATTGTTATTTTTATTATATTGTTATTGTTATTGTTATTGTTATTGTTATTGTTATTGTTATTGTTATTGTTATTGTTATTGTTATTGTTATTGTTATTGTTATTGTTATTGTTATTGTTATTGTTATTGTTATTGTTATTGTTATTGTTATTGTTATTGTTATTGTTATTGTTATTGTTATTGTTATTGTTATTGTTATTGTTATTATTATTGTTATTGTTATTGTTATTGTTATTGTTATTGTTATTGTTATTGTTATTGTTATTGTTATTGTTATTGTTATTGTTATTGTTATTGTTATTGTTATTGTTATTGTTATTATTGTTATTGTTATTGTTATTGTTATTGTTATTGTTATTGTTATTGTTATTGTTATTGTTATTGTTATTGTTATTGTTATTGTTATTGTTATTGTTATTGTTATTGTTATTGTTATTGTTATTGTTATTGTTATTGTTATTGTTATTGTTATTGTTATTTTTATTGTTATTGTTATTGTTATTGTTATTGTTATTGTTATTGTTGTTATTGTTATTGTTATTGTTATTGTTATTGTTATTGTTATTGTTATTGTTATTGTTATTGTTATTGTTATTGTTATTGTTATTGTTATTGTTATTGTTATTGTTATTGTTATTGTTATTGTTATTGTTATTGTTATTGTTATTGTTATTGTTATTGTTATTGTTATTGTTATTGTTATTGTTATTATTATTATCATTATTATTATTATTATTATTATTATCATTATTATCATTATTATTATTATTATTATTATTATTATTATTATTATTGTTATTATTATTATTGTTATTGTTATTGTTATTGTTATTGTTATTATTGTTATTGTTATTGTTATTGTTATTGTTATTGTTATTGTTATTGTTATTGTTATTGTTATTGTTATTGTTATTGTTATTGTTATTATTATTGTTATTGTTATTGTTATTGTTATTGTTATTGTTATTGTTATTGTTATGGTTATTGTTATTGTTATTGTTATTGTTATTGTTATTGTTATTGTTATTGTTATTGTTATTGTTATTGTTATTGTTATTGTTATTGTTTATTGTTATTGTTATTGTTATTGTTATTGTTATTGTTATTGTTATTGTTATTATTATTATTATTATTATTATTATTATTATTATTATTATTATTATTATTATTATTATTATTATTATTATTATTATTATTATTATTATTATTATTATTATTATTATTATTATTATTATTATTATTATTATTATTATTATTATTATTATTATTATTATTATTATTATTATTATTATTATTATTATTATTATTATAATTATTTTTTTTTTCCAGTAAACACCTTCCGAGGCTCCGACACATTCGGAGATGTTCTGGAGAGTCAAGCAATGACCACTCTCACTCCGTGGAGTCAGTAATCATTGCGCCCGTAAATCGTGTGTTCTGGGCAGACGTAGCGAACCAAGGACGATTGCCTTCTGCATTCTGCCGGCTAAGATTTCTGCCGAATTTCGACAAGCCGGTGTGATCTTTAAGTCAGAAAGCAACGTATGTCTCATTCCACCCAGGACGCCTATAATTAGCACCACAATCTTAACAGAGTGGTTTGGATACAGCCTGCGGAGCTCGGAGAGAAGATCTCGATACTTCCTCCGTTTTTCCTCCTCTTTAGGACGATGTTGTTCTCTGCGGGAGCCGAGAACTCTATCACAAACATCGTCCTAAGCTGGTGGTCGAGGAGGACTACATCAGGCTTATTGGCTTGGATTTGCCTGAGGGTGGGGAATAAATAGTTCCAATAAATTCGGCACTTCTCATTCCCACTACGGACTCTATATCCCCCGGAGCATAAGGCAACACTGGCGTCTCGTCTATCTCATACGAGTGTCGTAAATGATAATACAACACCCGTAAGGCTGAATCGTGTCTTTGGATATACGCTGTGGCCGCATATACCGGACAGGCAGACAGGAGATGCATATGCGTCTCCGGCGCTTGGCGGCAGGCCCTGCAGCTGGTATCAGGAACCTCGATACCCAAGACACGACTACGATAGACGAGTGTGTTAATTACACCATCTTGGCAAGCCATTATGAATCCCTCGGTCTCAGAGTTCAGCCCCGCTGACCTCAAAAAGCAAAGGTCAGCCTTTCAGATAAGCCAAGCCCTTCTAGATGACGGTAGAAGAGACCATGCATTGGCTTATCCTTATGTAGCTGCAGAAGATGACGCGTTTCTGCAGCTTTAATTAGGGCTTTTAACTGAGCAGGATCCGACTCGGTGACAGAGTCTGGATTTTCCCGCTCAGTATCGAACACGAGACCAATTTCACCGGCTGCTCTTCTCGCTGCCTTATACACAATCGCTCCTATCCCTGCTGCTTCATGGTCTTGGACCATGCAGAGAAGGGGATCCGAGCTCCTGATGACTTTGCAGGCTTCCTCCAAAACCACTCTGCCCTGAAGACACTCCAAACTCAGGAGTCCACGGCCTCCCCGATTTCTTGGGAAGTATAGCCGCGGAACGGACGATCTTGGATGCAAACTCCGGTGGATTTGCATCATTTAACGGGTCCCTACATCGAGTTGCCTCAACTCTTCTTGTGTCCATTTCACTACTCCAAAGGAGTAGAGAAGGATCGGAACGGCAAGCATATTTGTGGCACTCACCTTGTTCTTACCCGACAGCTCCGAAGACCAGATCTGTCGGAGGCGGTGCCGATACCTGCCGCGGAGAGCGTTTTTCACCGTTGTCACCTCATGAGTGCCCCGCTGTGGGACACCCAAATAGGTGTACGACTCTCCGGCATCTAGATAGTGAAAGATGCTTCCGTCTATGAGCTGGGCGTCCTCTCCGTATGGACCGCATCGTCCTCTCTTGAGATGAACCAATGCACATTTGTCCAGCCCAAACTCCATCCCAACCGCCTGCGTGTACTCCTGTACCACTCTGAGGGACTGATTTAAATCCCTCTCTCCGGAGGCGTAGAGTTTAAGGTCATCCATATAGAACAAATGGGTGACCTTATGCCTCCGGTCTCCTGGGGTACCGCAGTTGTAACCTCGAGTACGGCGAAGTGCAACGGATAATGGCAGCAGTGAGATGCAAAACAAGAGGGGACTCAGGAATCTCCTGAACACTCCTCCTGAACAAAACCGGCTCTGTCTGGACCCTTGCATTAGCCGATGTTATGGTAAAGGGGGTCCTCCAGAGCGGCATGGGTTGTTCAATACATCTCACTATGGGGTCGGCCACCGGAAGACATTGGAGCAAGTGGACTATTAGCTCATGGGTTGTCATATCAAATGCCTTGCGGTAATCTATCCAGGCCATTGAGAGGTTTCGCTTGTACTGCACGGAATCCTGCGTAATACATCTGTCGATGAGCAGGTTCTCCTTACAGTCCAGCTACACCCCTCTCGCTGCTCGTATATCCGTTGATAAACCGGGTTCACTGCGTGGAGCACCTTGTAACACGCATTCAGGCAGGTTATTGGACGGTAGTTCTTTGGCTGGGACAAATCTCCACTCTTAGGGATAAGCACGGTTCTCCCCTCGACAAACCACGCCGGAATTTGCTGCTACATTTAGCCAGTACGTGAATATTCTGGCCAAATGGCGGTGGACACTGGTGAATTTTTTCCACCAGAAGTTGCTGATCCCATCGGGACCAGGAGCAGCGAAGTTCTTCGATCTAATAAATGATCTCCGAACTTCATCCGGGGTTATCGGTGGGCACACCTCTTGTGGCTCTCGAAGCCTTTGACAAAAGGCCTCGAAGTGTGCCAGGGCTGGAGTGTCTCTATCCAGTGGAATCCTGCGGCCATAAAGATCTCTCCAGAAGGCTTCTACCTGATCTACAGTCGGCGGATTGTCCGCAACACGCTGAGGCTGTTCAAAAGTCACAAACAATTTTGCTCCAACCTTCTCGACCACCTCACTAGTGACTTTTTTGCAGCCACTAGCATCCGTATCCTGTCGAGAGAATGCTGCTTGATGGTGAGCAGCACCACTCGATTCAGGGTATGATGGACCCGCCTAAGGGAGGTAGCTATGCGTCTCACCTTAGGTGTGAAAGCCCTATTGGCTTCCACGTAGTCCATCACACATTGGATACGGGACGCGTGTTGCCTCGCCGACCGGATCTTAGTTCCATCTTGTGCACTCGCCGCCGTGCTCTCTTGTGGAGAAACGGCATTTTCACGCCCTCTCCACCCGAGTCAGCAGTTCAGCGGCCTCGTACACAGCGCAATTGACGCGCCAGATGTCAGCCTCTTCTGGGAGATCCTCACGGAGCGCAGTATCCACTCGAGCCAGATCTGCGGGCTTCGGGGGTTTTATAAAAGGCAACCCCCGACGGGTGCTCAGGTCGTCCTGTTCGCGGGGAATGAAGCGCGGCGCCTCTGCGGGATCATTCCGTGGCTCTTCAACCACTTCATTCACCCTTAGTTGAGGACGCCTCTCATAGCCTCTGCGACGAAGGTAGGATACATAATCCCGCAGATTTTGTGCGGTGAGGGCGCGGCCTTCGGGGTGCATGTCACACCACCGAGCATACATCCGCGCCATGTATCGTCATCATCGTCATCATCGTCATCATTGTCATCACCAGAAGTCACGCAGAATTCCCGAGACCATAAACCCATTTGATAAATTTTTCATCGTACAAGTATGATTGGAGAAATAAAATGAAATTTAAAGTTTAACGTACACAAACAACTTTAGAAGTAACATCCTGTCATCAATTTTGTCAGATGCCTTTGAAAGATTTGTATAAATAACATCAACCTTCCTTCCTTTATCTAGAGCCTCTGCAATAAACTGATCCACGCACATCAAATTGATTACTGTTGACCTACCCGCTATAAACCCATGTTGATGTGAAGTTATGTTGATTTTAAGTGGACAATGGTACCTGATATAAACGCCACATTTAATGATTTTTTTATGCACTCGGATAAATAATAAAATCTAACAAATTTCGGATTTGTACTACTATTCAAGGATTAATTCCTGTATTTCTTTATTTAGTTTTTTTAAATCAAATAAATAATTTCACACGTATGTAGTTTAATCAAATTCGTATAGATGGCGCTGAGGACCAGTTCTAAACTATTTTATTTAATTACGTCTATTAGACAAACCATATACAGGGAACCAGTGAAATCGGACTTCAGCAATATATTGCAGATTCTAGATTATGAGTTATTTAATTTATTTTATCCAATGAATCCAGAGATATTTCTAATAATCTTATTAAACGGCTCTCCCCACCATTATGGGTTGCAGACTTGGAGTCTAGCTGTACCAGAGCCGCGGCGCCCGTTTACGCCTATCTCGCGAATTTTACGTGATTTTTACAATTATATCCTGTTTGTGGTAAAATTCGGTAATCTATGTACTATTTCTTTTTATTTGTCTATACATGTAATGATTAACTTAATATTGGATGTAATATAAATTAACTTCATAATGCGTAAATTATATTTTTCACAAGAATATATACTTATGAATTGAAAAGAAACAATCACACAATACAGTACGCTACAGTAAGCAATTATTATTGAATCCTTATTCACTTCACTTCCTTAAGTGAACTGATTTTAGAAGTCTATAAATACATTTTTTAAATTTTTCTATTATTTAGCATTTCACAAAATTTCCGTAGTCTAATCAAATAAAAGTATTGAGATTCTATATAAACCTTATAAACCGAAAATTAACGTTTTGTCAAAAACAAGTATAGTGACAATGACAAGAAATAAACCTACAATGCAAAAACATTGATATCGGACTCCAGGTTACGAAAAAGCAGCAACATAATTTTGGTAAATATATAATGGTGCGTTAATTTCACACAGAAGGGTTTCCTGAAGCTTCCGTGGTCTTGAGACCCTGTAGAAATGAAATCGAATATGGCCTGGAATGTTCTAGACAACGTCAAGCTAAAGGTGTCACAAAATTATTAATTTTAACGCAAAGAGGAACATAATTAACAAACAAAAAAAGGTAGGTGAGAATCCGTAACAGTACTGAAAAACAAAATAAATCCACTTCAAATGTCCCACAAATGGTTCGTCGTAAACTATGTTAGAATTCACGAATGCTCTCTGTTGTACTTTTGTAGTTCGTGGTAATGATATTGTAACATTCCTTTTATTATAAAATTAAGAATGTCACAATTTCAATATGAAACGTCTAGTAACAAGGTATTTTTGCACATCCTGTATAATGTTGGTAGATTCAGTAAGTGTAAACCATATCCAGTGTACCATGTAGTTTTAGATTTCTTCAAGTAAGCCTAAAATGTAAACACTTTGTACGATAAATATTTTATTAATTATTTACTTACCATTGCTGTGAACCAGTTACGTCGATGTATATCGTAATGTTATGTTTTCTAATCTGTATAACATCCTGGAGTAATTTGTTAACAGTTTATTATTTAATTATTATCATTTATTGTAATAAGCTTTGTTTTGGCAAAAAGCAAGGTTAAGGTAACTGTCATAATAATCCAATTAGATTCGAACTATTGGAACAATGTGCTAAGAACTCGAACGAACATTTGACGGAAGTTTCATAGAAACCGAACCAATCAGATTTCAGAGTTTTTAGATCTTTGTAGGGTATAAAACCTACAGGAACCTAAATTCTAGCCCTTTTCGTTCTGATTTTGGTCGACTGAAGTATTTCCATATTACAGATTTAGTTATAGTGCGAAGCCACATTTTGAAAATAAATCTGAATTTATTGAAGTCATCAATATACATGGAGGTAATATATTTGATTAATTGAGATTATTATCGATAGTAGATTTCATTTTAAACTATATTGTATGTTAATTTTTGAAACTAAGAATATAAAAATACCTAACCTGATCTTGATCTTTGCTAAAGCACATGCTAATTATTTTTTATTTTTTCTTTGTCATTTTCTCAACTTTAGAGGCCAATTAAATGAATAAATAAATTAAATGAATAATTGATTGAATAAATTAACGATTAAATAAATTAACAATTATATGAACATTTAAAATAATAATTTAATTAACAGTTAAATAAACTAACAATTAATTATATGAACATTTAAATGAATAATTATATGAACATTTAAATGAACAATTAGAAGAATCAAAATTGAAATAAGAAGGCCATTCTAAAGCTTTGAAATCTAGATTGTAAGCGGCACTATCCAGGTACTACAGGAAAGCTGCTGTTCTCGAAGCACTGCTTTGAAAATCCAGATTGTAACGGCCCTAGTCCAGGTACGACAGGAAAGCTGCCCATCTCGGACTCATCTCCAACGTTAACAACGGATGAACTTGTCAACTGCTTCAATTCCACTTCTGTATGTCAACTTCTTCAATTCCACATCTGTGTATCAACTGGTGGGCAAGTTAATAAACTGTGTTTATTTTTTTGTGTTTATTTCACTTTTTGACTTCAGCAAAATTTATCATCCTCCTACAGGGGTAAAAGGCAAACCGAACAGAACATTCTGTAGGTGGCGCCCAATTATAACATCATTTTAAACAGTTTGCTAGTCAAGAACCCACGACTTTAAAAAAGTGCCCGACTAAAAGAGCAGCCGTCCGCAACATTGTACATTTATCGTTTGTAACAAACGATAGGTAACAATGATTTGACGCAACCAACGTGGGCCTAGTTTTGTTTAAATTAAGTTCTTAAATTTTCAAGTCGTGACAATTTTGCTGAGTCAAACTGGAGAGAAATAATTTATTTATGCCTGTGAATTTTAGTTAAGACATGGTATTTTGTTAAGTTGCTAGACAGTTCATATCCCAAAAGTTAGATTTTCACATTTTGGTTAAGAGCTAAATTTTAATAGTTTCATGATATTTACAGTCTTTAATGTTATATTAAACATTGTTTTTGCTATAGACCTATATTGCCCGACACTTTTAGTTACAATTTCTCGTCATAAGTAATTTTTTTATAGTAATATTTTTATTGAAAACATGGCAGACCAAGTTGATCCTTTACATCTTAATGAATCCGAGATAGACTATGAATTACGCATAAGGAAATGTAGAGCTTCACGTAAAAATTTGATTTCTAAACGTACCATTTTAAATAGTCTTCTAGACAAAGACAAAGGTGACATCTGTGATTTAGCTGATCCTGATTTTGAAGTAGATTCAGAGAGAATTTCAATAAATAAAACAATTGAAGATTTAGTATCATTAGTAACAGATTTTACCAAGTCAAAAGATGAATCATTTTCAAAAATAATAAATTCACGATTAATTAGCCTAACAAACAGGGTAAAACGTTTTAAAGTACCAGACGAACCTTTAGAATTACATAAAGATTTATTAGATTTTAAAGATGATGCTTTAAGTTCTTGTCTAGAAATACGTGCACATTTAGAAGTCAAATGTTCTGCGGTTAAATCTAAACCTCTATTTCAATCGTCTGCAAATGACAAGCTTGTACCAATTTATAAATGGGGACTATCTTTCGATGGTTCGTCCAGTTTAAAAGCATTTTTGAGAGAGTTAACGAATTATCTCGGGCTCGAAATGTTTCAGAACAAATTTTATTTGATTCTTGTATAGATTTATTTTCTGGACAAGCTTTGATTTTCTATCGATCTATTAGACATAAGGTAAATACTTGGGCTGAAGTTGTAAATGAGTTAGCGCCAAATTATGACGAGGAGTTGCTAGAAGAAATTAAGACGCGTACACAGGGTCGTAATGAACCTATCGCCATTTATATTGCAGCAATGCAAAATCTTTATGAACGTTTGTCTAGTAAAGTATCAGACAATGAACAGTTAAAGCGCATTAAGCGAAATATTTTACCTAAGTACAGTGAGCGTTTGGCTTTAATGGAAATAACCTCCACTACTGAATTACTTTCTTTATGTAGAAAAATTGATGAATCTTTTCAGAATAGGGTAAAATTTTCAGCTCCAAAAGCTACTAGTTTGCTAGAAAGTGATTTAGCATATATTGACAACAAACCCAACGTAAATAGTCATGTTAATTTTAAACCATCTAAATTGAAGCCTACTCAGGAGGCTAAAAGCGAACTTACAACTGCCGCCACTACCAGTCAGGGCGAGTCTAGTAAATTAAATTCACTGTCATGCTGGAACTGTCACAAATCTGGACACACATTTCATACTTGTAGACAAGCTATACAACATAAGTTTTGTTTTAAATGCGGTAAATCTGACTACACAGTTAGGACCTGTGGCTGTAATAAGAATAGAGTTACAAAAACTAGGTCGGGTAGCTGATGTAACAAGCCGGCATCAGTTTAAACTCATGAAAGGCTGTAAAATTTTAGATTCTCGTAATTCCTTCAATAATTCAAGATTTAGTAATAATATTCCTTCTTTGTACCCCATAAAACCAAAACCGATTTAAATGACTGGATTAAATGGAAAGTCTTGGTAAGAAATTTTTATAAGAGTAACGTTATATCTCCTGTTTTAGTTGAAAAACCTCTTGATAATAGACCATATATTTCTGTCACACTGTATGACGAAAATTTAATTGCATTATTAGATAGCGGAGCAAATGTAAATTGTATTGGTTCTCTTTCTTTATATCTGTTGGATAAATATAAAATTAAAGTAACTAAACCTTTTAGGCAGATCATTAAAACCGCTGATGGTAAAAGTCAAACCGTCTCAGGTATTTTTGAAGTTCCCCTATATTTAGGAAATATTTGTAAACTCGTAAAATTTTCAGTAGTGCCCTCACTATGTGTAGGTATGGTGTTAGGTAGCTGTTTTTGTAAGCAATTTTCATTAAATATCAATTTTCAAAATAATACATGGAACATTATTAATTATATAGATAAAGTAGAAACAAATTTTCTTGGGATAGATTTAGAAAATCTTGAGCCATGGTACCTGAAATTAAGAGATAAAATTAGTAAGCATCCAGAAAAATATCCTAATTGGATGATTAAAGATAATTATTTATACAAACATTTGTCAGACAGAATACCACTTAAAACTAATATTTCCGAATGGAAATTACTTGTTCCGTTATCTCAAAGACGTACTATTCTTGAAAATAATCATAGCACTTCGACAGCCGCTCACCTTGGTTATTATAAAACTTTACATAGGTTAAAGGAAAACTTTTATTGGCCAAGAATGTGCAAAGATGTTTTAAATTTTGTCAAACGTTGTCATACGTGTAATAAGCAAAAAGCAAATAATGCAAGGAGATTTGGCCTGATGGGCGCACAAAGAAAGGTTACCTTTCCTTTCCAGTTAATTTCTTTAGATGTTATGGGACCATTTCCCATTAGTTCGAAACGTAACCGTTTCTTAATTGCGGCACAAGATTATTTTACTAAATATACAATGCTTAAGCCAGTCAGAAACGCAACTGCGCAAAACATAGTATCTTTCCTGGAACAAATATTTTTAACGTACGGTGTTCCTCATACTATTTTGTTAGACAACGCTACAGCCCATAAGGGGAAAGTTTTTCAAGAATTTGTTAAAAGCTATAAAATTCCTAATGTATTCTATAATCTAAAGTATTTTCCACAAAGTAACTCTGTTGAAAGATTGAATCGAGTAGTAGGTACAGCAATAAGATCTTTTATAAAAGAAAGCCATAAGACTTGGGATCAAAATATCCAACAGATCCAATACGCTATAAACACGTCTCAGCACGAGGTCACTGGTTTCTCACCAGCATTTTTAAATTTTGGTAGGACATTGCCTATAAATGGAGAATATTATGGTGAAAATAATTTAGATTTAAATGAAATTTCGAGATCAAATTATGCAGACGAGTTACGGAAATTACCAGAGATATATAGCAAGGTTCAACAAAGACTTGATAAAGCTTATGAGCGTGCGAAGAATTTTTATAACTTGCGCAGGCAAAATAAGGTTTTTTCTGAAGGTGAACGCGTTTGGAAAAGAAATTATGTTTTATCTGATGCTGGGAAAGATTTCTCTGCAAAGCTGGCTGAAAGGTATACACTTTGCACTGTAAAAGGGTAATTTCAAATATATCATATGAATTGCAAGATTTAGCAGGGACCAGTCTAGGACGTTGGCATGTTTCTCAGTTAAAGCCATATTTTGGGTCTAATACAGCTTGCAAACCTATATTGTACTACATAATATTACTAACTCTTTGATACAATGCAAAAAATATATTTAGTAATTAATATTTTCAATTTAATGGATTTTATTTAGTGTTTGACAATATTCGCAGTCAAAATTTTGTTTGCAACTAGTATAGTGTTATTGAACACGGTATATTTTTTCGAGAGAGAAATTTTAGTATGCTCATAATAAATGAGATACAATTATCGTAAAGCATTAGCAAATCGTTTGGATTTGAAGTTTAATTTTGGATTTGCTTTACATTTCTGTAGAAATACAATTGCAAAATTTTTTGGTTAGGTACGTTAACTGCTTACCTATATGTATAATTTACTGACGGAAATTGTGTCGATAGACATGTCTTATTACCTAAATGGTAGCTGTTGATTTTTATAATCTATTTTGTGAGAATGCTATCAATTTATTAGAAGTATATAGCAGTATAGGATAATTTAGAATAGCAGTTTAGGATAATTAAATAGTAAGGTAGTTTAGTTAAATAAGCGCGATTTAGAATTAGTGGCCACTCTAATTTTAATTCACTCTAATTTTAATTCACTCTAATTTTAATTCACTCTAGATTTAGTTACTCTAATTCACTCTAATTAGTTTAGTTAGTCTAGTTCAATTAGTTTAGCTTAGTGTAAAATATCATTAGATTTAATCTTAATTTTTAGTCGATCTTTGGATTAAAATCTCAAATGGATAAAACAAAATTCTATTTTGATCAAAGATTTATAGTTTTATAAAACCTTATTGGTTTTGCCTAGAAATTTTATAGCACCCTGTACATAGTAGTTTGCTATAACTGTATGGTAATATTGAATTACAAGTATGATTCTGCAATTCATGTGGAATATTTTATAATTTATTCTTGCGTTTGTGACAAGACAAACAGAAACTAATATGTTTCTTATTTAGAGATAATACACGAACCAGTGCAGATGAATATCTGACAGTTTAGCGGCTTTTAAGACTACTTTCATGAATCGAAATACACCCTTGATTACTTACCAAATTTTGGGTTAGTTATTTTTGTAGCGACTCTTTAATTTTTTTCGGCGACACTCCTTCGTTCTAGTAGTGCCGGGTTTGCAAAACGGGTGGGTTCTTTAGTTTGTCACTTCCTCGAAATATTTTCAGAGTTGAAGCCCTGAAAAGGGGTGGATTTAAGTTAAGTTTTACTTTGTTTTTTTTAAAGAAGTCTGTGTCTTAATACTATTTTTTGACTTTGACTTAAATTCATAAATTTCCAGTGACATGATACAACATCATCAAAAAATATATATATATTCTTTTTCTTGTTCTTAATTCTTTACTTTAAATTTATCTTTATGATTTTTTTTTAAAAAGGTGAAACAATTCTTTAGGTTAAGTTTCCTTGAACAAAATTTATTTTGTAGGGTAATAATTTTTGTTAAAAGTTAAAGAAAAAAAATTTAATTATTACCTTTTCCATTCTCAGATTTTCTGATATAAATTTCAGAGTTAGCGCTGCGCCATGTTAAACTGTTGATTATCGCAGGTTTGGTGGTTATCTAGAGAGGAAAACACTTCCTAGAAGTTTTTCGTTCAATGTACCGGATTTGACAATTTTAGTAAATGGTCTGAAACCTATATTCAGGTGATGACTTTATGTTGGCCAATTTCAAAGATTATTGACTTTAAAGACGAGGCTATCTCCCACTTGATACGAGTTTGCGCACTTTTTAGTCAGTTTGTAACTTTACATCGTTCACAAACCCACATTTATCTCTATTGGTCAATGTAGGTTGTCGTCACTTAGTATGGCTTCATTTCATTATGGACTAGACCCAAGCTCATGACGGCTTGTATATATTATGCAATTTTTATTAGTCAAGGGACTGAGTGAGAGCAGGGGCTTCCAGTCAGAAAACAACAGCTTTCATGCAATCCTGTTAGAAGGATAGACATGGGGGGTGTAATTTGGCTAGCCTTTGTAATTGAGGTTCCATTGGTGTTGGTTTTACCAGGTTGAATTGCGCTACTGTGTTCCGTCTGAGCTCTCTCAGCGATGTTTTTTTTTTGACTTCGGTAGTCGTACTGTCACTCAGAGTACTCCCGTATAAAGTAGAGTCTTCACAAGTATTTCAGTCCGGGGACGAACTGAAGTCAAGTGTTTAAATGTCCCATATGTTTGTTTTCACAAGTGCTCCAGTCCAGAGACGAACTGGGTGCCAAGTGTTTCAAGTCTCAAAAATCCTTTCGCTAGTACAGCAGTTTTAGGCGAACTGTTTGTCTGCGTTTAAATGCCTGCATTCCACAAGTCTATCTGAAAGAGGTGATCAGTTAGCAAGTGTTTTAAGCCTCATATTTGCTTTACAGCAGTTTAAAGGCGAACTGACTGTCCGCATTTCAATGCCTTATATTTTGTTTAAACTATAAGTGATAGTTCTAAAATAAAGTCACTGTTTCAATTTATCACCCTGTAACTGGGTAAAATATTTAATAGTACATAAATACTATATTGTTTACATATGAAATAAAGATACTTTTATTGTAGGATATTAGCTAATCGAAACTTTTAGCTTATAAAATTTATCAGAATTATTAATTATACGCTGGGATATAAGTTTTATATCAGAAACTAAGAGTCTACATAAATGATTTCATATTAAATTGTTCTACGTACCTCACAGTTCATTTAACAACTATCAAATTAAATGAATCAAGTCCATTTAATTTTTTTTCCAAGTGGGGGGAGATTTGTAACATTCCTTTTATTATAAAATTAAGAATGTCACAATTTCAATATGAAACGTCTAGTAACAAGGTATTTTTGCACATCCTGTATAATGTTGGTAGATTCAGTAAGTGTAAACCATATCCAGTGTACCATGTAGTTTTAGATTTCTTCAAGTAAGCCTAAAATGTAAACACTTTGTACGATAAATATTTTATTAATTATTTACTTACCATTGCTGTGAACCAGTTACGTCGATGTATATCGTAATGTTATGTTTTCTAATCTGTATAACATCCTGGAGTAATTTGTTAACAGTTTATTATTTAATTATTATCATTTATTGTAATAAGCTTTGTTTTGGCAAAAGCAAGGTTAAGGTAACTGTCATAATAATCCAATTAGATTCGAACTATTGGAACAATGTGCTAAGAACTCGAACGAACATTTGACGGAAGTTTCATAGAAACCGAACCAATCAGATTTCAGAGTTTTTAGATCTTTGTAGGGTATAAAACCTACAGGAACCTAAATTCTAGCCCTTTTCGTTCTGATTTTGGTCGACTGAAGTATTTCCATATTACAGATTTAGTTATAGTGCGAAGCCACATTTTGAAAATAAATCTGAATTTATTGAAGTCATCAATATACATGGAGGTAATATATTTGATTAATTGAGATTATTATCGATAGTAGATTTCATTTTAAACTATATTGTATGTTAATTTTGAAACTAAGAATATAAAAATACCTAACCTGATCTTGATCTTTGCTAAAGCACATGCTAATTATTTTATTTTTCTTTGTCATTTTCTCAACTTTAGAGGCCAATTAAATGAATAAATAAATTAAATGAATAATTGATTGAATAAATTAACGATTAAATAAATTAACAATTATATGAACATTTAAAATAATAATTTAATTAACAGTTAAATAAACTAACAATTAATTATATGAACATTTAAATGAATAATTATATGAACATTTAAATGAACAATTAGAAGAATCAAAATTGAAATAAGAAGGCCATTCTAAAGCTTTGAAATCTAGATTGTAAGCGGCACTATCCAGGTACTACAGGAAAGCTGCTGTTCTCGAAGCACTGCTTTGAAAATCCAGATTGTAACGGCCCTAGTCCAGGTACGACAGGAAAGCTGCCCATCTCGGACTCATCTCCAACGTTAACAACGGATGAACTTGTCAACTGCTTCAATTCCACTTCTGTATGTCAACTTCTTCAATTCCACATCTGTGTATCAACTGGTGGGCAAGTTAATAAACTGTGTTTATTTTTTATGTATGTATTTTATTTCACTTTTTGACTTCAGCAAAATTTATCATCCTCCTACAGGGGTAAAAAGGCAAACCGAACAGAACATTCTGTAGGTGGCGCCCAATTATAACATCATTTTAAACAGTTTGCTAGTCAAGAACCCACGACTTTAAAAAAGTGCCCCGACCAAAAGAGCAGCCGTCCGCAACATTGTACATTTATCGTTTGTAACAAACGATAGGTAATAATATACAGGGTGTTAAAAAAAGTGTGTAACATATTTCAGGAGGTAATAGTATGAACCAAAATAAGCAGAAAAGTCTTAATAAACATGGGTCCGCAAAGTAACGGTTGCCGAGATATGGACCACTATTCGTTTTTCAAACATTTTAGTTTATTAGGAATAAACCGACAAAGGAAGCTTTTAACAAACAAAAAACAAAGTTACAGAAGATGTTCAAAGTGCCCTCCGTCCATTTCCAAACAGGCACGACATCTTCGTCTCAACGATATTCGAACTCTTTCGAAAACACCCTCCTTGGTTTGGATTTCTTGGCACTTTTGATTAACCCGTAGCTGCAGCTCTTCCAGGCTATTTACAGGAGTACCATACACTAATGTCTTCAAATATCCCCAAACAAAAAAAAAACTAGAGGGTTCAGATCAGGCGATCTTGGAGGCCATAAAACAGGTACCCTTCCTACCCATCTATGTGGAAAATTTTGGTGTAAATACTCTCTAACGGCAATGGAAAATGAGCTGGAGCACCATCATGCTGGAACCACATTTGTTGCCTCTGATTCAAAGGAATGTCGTCCAAAACTCATACAGTGTGTTCTGCAGAAAGTTGAGGTAAGCAGCGCCTGTTAATCGGTTTGGTAAAACACCAGGACCTAGAAACCTGTCACCTACAATACCCACCCAACTGTTTAATGACAAACGTGCCTGATGTCCAGATTCTATCAGAGCATGAGGATTTTCGTCGGCCCAAATATGCGTATTGTGAAAATTAAACACTCCATTTCTTGTGAACCCCGCCTCATCAGTAAAAAGAATGTTTGCAAGAAAACGAGGATCTTCAGCATCATGACGTAGAAACCAGCGGCAACAAACCAAACGTTTTGATGATCATTTATTGAATTTAAGGCCTGTACTCGTTGCACATGGTATGGATAAAGCAGTTGCTCGTGAAGGATTATCCAAACAAGATGACCCCTAATTCCTACCTCAGCTGATATTCTCCGCACACTCGTACCTGGATTCTGTTCTACCAGTGTTAGAATTTCTTCTTCTGCTCTAGGAGTGGATACCGACCTTGGTCTTCCGGATAAATGGCACTGTTTGCTCAAGGAACCGGTATCAAGCAATCTTTGGTGAATTCTTCCAAACATGCGTTGTGAAGGAATCTGGCGATTTGGATAAGCGTCAACATAAAGACGTCGCGCTTCGGTGGCGTTCCCATTAGCACGACCATACATGAAATGCATGTCTGTTAATTCTGCGTTAGAAGCGAAGGAAAACTTGTGCACTGAGAACAACTGTCAAATACGTACTGTTTATTTCACTAAACATCAACCAACTATTATAAGAAAATACACAACGTTTTTGGAAATTAAAAACATTCCATATCTCTGCAACCGTTACTTTGCGGACCCATGTTTATTGAGACTTTTCTGCTTATTTTGGTTCATACTATTACCTCTTTAAATATTTTACACTCTTTTTTTAACACCCTGTATACTGTTTTAATTTTACTTGTTTATTTGAATAGATTTGTAAGTTTATGGCAAAATTTATTAAATTGTGGTAGTTTTACTAAACTTAAACTGTTAAGAATGATGTGAATACAGCTCGAGTGTTACTCATTAAATTATTAATAATAATCCTCAGATTTCTAGGACAACTTCAGGCCGAGTTTAATATTTCTATAACATCTTGCCAATTTTGAAAGACAATAACTATTCCCTCTATAAAATTCACCTCGTCCAACATTTAAAAGCTGGTGATGAGTAACGGAGATTAGATTTTATAGCTCAATTGCCAGTGCTCTATGAAGAAAACAATAATTTATTTAATATGTTATGAAGTGATGATAATAGTAGATTTCGCAATAATGGTACGGCAATACGTCACAACTGCCGCTATTTATCTTACAATAATAATAATAATAATAATAATAATCCAAGAGTAATGGACCAAACCCGAAATCAATGTTTTTAACACGCTTTTATTAGCTTGACATGTATGTATGTATATATAAAGCTGTTTACAGGCATTTTAGGCCCATAGCTGTGTTATTCTCCTCCATTCCATTCTGTCCTTCGCCTTTCTTTTCCAATCTGTTACATTTTTCTCCCTTAGATCTATTGCCACTGCCTCTCTCCATCGCTTCCTCGGTTTACCTCTTTTTTTCTTGTAGTTTACTCCCTACTATTTTCTTAACTGCCCTTTCATCTTCCATACGTTCTAGATGCCCTAGCCACTGCACTCTTCTGGCTTTTACAATTTCGTCTATTGTTGGTGCCTGGTACATTGCATATATTTCCTCATTATTTCTCCTTACATAGCCTTCCTCCGTCTTCTTACCACCTAGATTTCTCCTTAAGATTTTCCTTTCCCACCTTAAAAGTTTTTCTCTTGACTTCTTATTGAGAACCCAGGTTTCACTACCATACAGCGCTGTAGGTCTCAAAATTGTTTTATACATTCTAAATTTTACTCCTCTGAACAAATTTTTTGATTTCAATAAGTGGTTAACTGCTGCCGAACTTTTGTTTGCTTTTATTATTCTCCTATTTATTTCTTGTTCCTCATCACAGTTAGCTGTTATTAGCGCCCCCAAATATACATATTCTTAAACTTCTTCAAAGTCCATCTCTCCATGATGTGTTCTCAATTTAAAATTGGTATTTTCTTTCTCCTATTCTCAAAAGCTTACTTTTCTCTTGATTTATCTGCAATCCCACTTTACGTGCTTCCTCCACAAATTTTCTCGTTACTTCTTCTAATTCCCTACTATTTCTAGCAATAATAACCACGTCATCTGCATAACTTACAATTTGATGACTTTTAAACAATATGTGTCCTTCTCTGTTTAACTGACTATCTCTTATGACCTTTTCTAGTACTAAATTAAACAGAGGCGTTGAGAGTGGGTCTCCTTGTCTCAGTCCTGTATCAATAGTAAAGCCTTCCGAACATTCACCTTTTATTCGTACTTTGGATTTGGTATTTTCTAAGGTCATTTTCAATAGCCTAATCAGTTTGGTTGGTATCCCAAATTGTTTCAAAATTATACTTAGTTTATTCCTTTTGATCGAATCATATGCTTTCTTGAAGTCCACAAATAAAACCATTGCTTTGATCCCATACTCATAGCATGTAGTCAGAATTTCCTTCACCATGAAGATTTGGTCCGTTGTTGGCCTTCCTTTTCTAAAACCTGCTTAAGAATGCTCTTCATAGGACGCCATCTTGTAAATCACTAATTTTCGAATTTTGATCTTAATATTCAATGAAATTGGCTCATTTTTAAAAAGGAATTATAAAATTAATATGTAAATGGCGGACGGTCCCTAACTTTAAGAAAAAATCAGTAATAAAGAAAAAAAAAATAAAATATCGTCCAAGTTGAAATAATGGACCGTCCGCCATTCTATATAGAAATACAAACAAGCACTTCCTAAATATTTTACCTGAAAAGCTTTATTTTTTTCTAAAAACGAAAATTGGCAAAACATATTTTCTGCTCCAGGAAGTGCTGCCATCTAGTAAGAAACTTAAGTAAAAGCAATCAAATATAATAGTTTTAAAATATGCAACCAAATATACATCCAACAAAAGAAGAAAATGTGAAATATGGGGCCAAATATAAAGTAGTAATAGACCCTATGAATGAACTAATGTAATTTATATTGAAGGGTCAAAATTGAAACATGTTTCAGAAACTATTCGATTGGGTCTCGGTAGCATAATATGATGGTACATGCATACAAGAAAAATCCAAACACTTGTGTTTAATTTGTCGTTTTTGCGGTGTTTCTTGCGCATTTTGACAATTTGAGTCGTCCTTATCTTTTATTTGAGTTTGAGTTTGAAAATTGAGATTTACGCTCTTTTACCTCTGTAAGGTATATGCTAAATACTGATTATTTTAGTGTTTTCAAATACTTCATATTATGAGAAAAACTTGTGAATTGTGAAATTTATTCAGGATGGGAAAGATTCAGAACTAGAATCTGTAAAAGAATAAGTATTTATCATCTAAACGAAAAAATAAGTTAGTGCAAAATTGCAGAAATAGGTAAGTACAGAGCTGATTTATTCAGTAAATGAAATAAGAGTAAGTTAAATTAAATATTTAAAATGAATAATATTATAAAATTATTAATATTAAGAAAAATCAAAGTTACAAAAAATTATATACTTTCTTTCTTTTGCAAAAGTGGACCTATATATACCTTATATATAGAGTGATGTTTTATTTTATTTGTTTTCCAAATGTTTAATACACAGCAATATTTTATATAGATATAGAGCAACCATGAACTGTTATCTAATGAAAAATGATATATGTGTGTAGAAATGTGAACTTTATTTTTTACTCAAAGCCTGTAATACTTATTACAATATTGTTAGAAATAAAACACATTCGAAATTCAACAGGCATTAAAAAAAAATTGTTTTCGATCGAAAAAATTAACCTAAAAAATCTAATGACAAAGGGTACTTTATTACAACACCTTATAATAGGACAAAGAAATTAAAAAAATACTCATCCAGAAGAAGCTGTTTTATCAGCTATATGCCTTGCCAAATTTCACTTCGTAATTTTAACGTGTTTGAAAGAAATAATAATATAATAAATAATAATATCTCTACCCCTCATTCTAATCACCCTCAGTTATGGGGTCATAACTCCTCAGAAGGGATTCGATTAAAAAATTTTATATGAAGAACTATTAAAATGGACCGTATAATTTACCCTCAATTTTTGTTCACATTATTCGGAATTATCCTGAATATATGCAACGGAAAAAGTGAAACCTGGAACGATTAAATAAAATAATTTTGAGTTTCCTGTTTTATTAAATGTAAAAAGTTTAACAAAATACTATAAACAATATATTTTATAATAAACTAAATCATTTTTAAGTAGGTACCTACAGATAATTGTAAAAAAAAGTAATGCAAAAATACAATTTAGGGAATGAAAACAGATAAATACTTTATTTATTGCTGCATGATTTGCTATTATGACACTGATGTTGCTTCACATTTTTTGTTTACGTAATGTTTTTATATTGGCACCATACATACTCTTTGCGTTGTACCGTACCTGAAACTGAAAATTTTCCAGCGGCACTTCTTTTTTATATCATTTGAGGATAAAAAGTTCTATTTGCATAAATCAAATTCATTCATTAATAAAATCCTATAACAATTTTTCGAAAACTGAAAATTAGCGGTGTTACAGAGTGTCAAATTTTTTTAAATAATTTGTTGTAATAATTTTTTTGTGAGCCTGAGTTTTTGTAATTTTGTATATGTATGTATCACCAGTGTTTCGTTGTATTCATTTTCTTGTTTTCAAGACGTGCTTTGTTAATTTTAGAAATCGAGTTTGAGTAAGCAGCTGTTTATTTAACTCACGTGAATGTTTAAAGTTGTTTTTTTTCAAAACGGCTAATTTTTACGTAATATAACAAATGGACTTTTTTTAAAGAAATCAAACTTATAAAAATGTTCAAACAAAAAAGTATTAAGTCACTATTTAGGTGACCAGTTGAGGCCCTTTGATGTTGGAAGGTATGTGTCAAATTATGAACATAAGTATAATGCAACCCTAGTGATTACATGTACAAAACTAGACAAAAATCGGTACACTCACCAAAAAGTTATTAGAAAATATAAAAAAAAATACTTCTACTATGCTCCTACTATCAATCTTTGTGATCTTTATTATAATCATATAACCTTCCTCATCTCGTCCCATAAAAATTATTTAAAAAACTACAACTCATTTATACATTTCAGACAAGCTCGGACATGGTCAGTTATGGTAGAAATGAAAACATGATAGAAGACAAAGTTGTGGTGGAATTGTTACAATGACAAAAGACGATGTTAGATATGCTGGAATTGAATAGATGACGGAAAATGAGTAAGTATACTATAGTATTGACTAAGAAATACCTATGCCATCAGTGCAATAAAAGAGATTTTTCTGAAAAGTAAAGTTGATAACTAGTTATGTGTGGATTGATTTTGAATATATAAAAATGACATTCAAATCAGTTTCTTTTTAAATACATTTTCTAATTTATACTTTTTTTTTCATAGATTTATAGTAGAAGTGAAGTTTTATACCAGGATGACCTTGTTGAAACAGAAATATTTGCAGTGAACGAGTATGTACTTCTAAAAAATATTACTAAGCAAACTTTTATTATTTACTTTTAATTATTATAGGTCACTACCAGAATTACAAGTAGAAGCAACAGTTCAAAATCAGGCATCTTCAGCAGGACGAATAGTCAGGGAAGGTCAAAGAGCAGTTGACAAGTCATTTATTAAAGAAATTGGCAAACATTGGAAACATGTACCTAATCAAGGAAAAACACACAGGACTGAATTCTGCAATACCATTCAAATGCAGAATGTGTAATATTACAAATTCGATCAACGCCTATGTGTACAAATGACGTAGATATCAATAAGGCATTTGTTTTGGATAACGTAGCTACTGGTTCTGGATATTCTGGCAGTGCCTTTCAAACTGTAGCTTGGAAGACCAAAGAAGATGCTGGAAAAGAGAAAGCAGATATATATGACAAAGAATCTGGGTGAGGTAAACAAAGATGATATACCTCTTATTATTACAGTTGTTGCCGATAGTGGTTGGGGTAAAGGTTTCTATTCAGTAAATTATGATGCCAAATCTGGAATGGCAACAAATGTTCAAATTATTTAATACTCTAGCAACACAGTTGCATCTAATTAACGTTAATAATTCGACTAAATTAGTGGTTCTCAAGCAGTGGTACGCAGAGCCTCTTAAGGTAGTACGTGTAGAATGGGAATGCAACATTGTCGATACACGATAAGACAATAAAACATGGTTTTGGTTGTTAATATGATTTTGTTGATTGTTTGGTATGTACCGTTGACTTTTTATAACTTTCGAGAGACAATAAAAATTTTCCCAAAATCCACCGCACGTGGCCTTAATTGCACCAGGTAGGTACGCGACTGAGTAATAGATACACATCAGTGGTACGTGAAAAAATAGGTAATATAAACATCCTATTCAACATCTTTTATTGTTATGTACATTTAATTTCAATTTAAGTATGAAAACTAAATAGACGGTTTCAGTAGACAATTTATTTTATATAAATATATATTTATCTCGGGGACATTTATATAGTATCTATAGACTTTACGTTTAGTTGTATTATTAATGTTAATTAAATGCAACTGTGTTACCTCTGGTACTACTGCATTTGTTCACATGCAGAATTAAGAGACATGAGCATACCGGTTCACAAATGTTATAAGAACTATCGGTCTATGGCATCAACTAAGGGTTTTAAAAAAAGCATGGTGTGATTTTTAAACGATGAGCAGATGGAGACAACAGTGTTCACACAATATTGGTAGAGAGCAAACTATATGGGAA
>JALDAQ010000124.1:0-14532 GCA_025584915.1 Monochamus saltuarius
GTGTCTTCAAAATTTTGTGCTCGCGCTGTAATATTTCAATTTTTAATATCCTTAAAATTTGGTTTAATTTGTTGGATATCTAAACCGCTCTCTCAGAAATATAAGAATTAAGACATAAATTCCACGGTTTCGGCACACAAACGAAATAAAACGCCCTTTGTATTTATGTATAAAGTATATGCCCGAGTTAATTACAGCTCATAGTGTTTAGAGGGTCTCAACGAACATCTGTTGTTTTGTTATGAGTAGAAGCTAATTATAAGCTAAAGTAGGTACGTCGTACGAGTTGAGCCTACTTCAGCCAGGAAATATTCCAAACTATTTAGTTGCCTTAAATATAATATCAAATTTACAGCCCATTTAGTTTACATACAGTCATAAAATAATACTTAATTTATTATGTATTATAAACTGTAGGTTAAAAAGTTACGTTTCAGTTTAAAACCGATATAAGTATCTGTTGATTTGTGTATTAGTTGTAGGGATGAGAAATGTTACTGATTTTCAACCTTGAAAGTTTTAAAAAAAATATATATTTTTATTTAAACACCATAAAAAAAATGGTAAATTATTTAGTGTGATAGATAGTTTAGTTACATTTGCAACTGATTTTTTTTCCCAAAAAATAACTGCGTCGGTACCAGATGAGGGGATGTGAGACGCTCTCACTTTGAAAATGATTTATACGCTTGTACGAGCAACAATTATACATAAAAAATGTCTCGTATCATTTTCTCTTGACTAAATTTTGGATAAAAAGAGAATGTGTATTTAATTTGCTATTACAACAAGGATATTAACACCTGATATTAAATTGGTTTTAGGTATATCAAAAGATTTTAGCAATTAACTTTTTTTTTTGTTCCTTTATGGAGAAGAATAGATTATGTAGGTTTGAGAGGCTTAGATAAATATTATTACTTGGGATTCTTCCAGCAAAATATATTTTTAACGATTGATTTATTTCTTTAAAGCAACAAAAAAAGTTTATAAACTTTGTTACTAAAATCTCTCGTTTCTCAGATATACAGGCTGTATAGTGTATATTCACCCTTTTTAAGAACAGCAAATCCAATCTGCCATTTTCAATTGAAATCTAACAATTTTAAAAAAAGTTGAAATTGATAAGAAGCATTTGTTGTGCGAAATTCTCTTTCCTTTAAAAAACTCATGGGTAGGGTAATTTTCAAGAGATGTGGTCACACGCCCTTCCATACATTGATGCAGGAAATAGTAAAAGATATTTTTTATTGGTTTCCGTGCCTTTATAACATGTATCAAATTTGAATCAGACAAGTTACTTACGTCGGTTTCAGATGTTATACATAGAGAATCAAGTGAGATATAGATTTGAAAATTGCTATACAAGCTACTTTAAAAATATATATATTTTTCAGCCGTTTCGGAGTTTATTGACATAGGTATTTAATTTTTGGTATGCCATGAAACCTTAAGATATTGCACTTTCTGAATTTAATGGCAGTACTAAAATGCTACGTCAAGTGTTCCATTTTTTTTGTTACGTTTTACAAGGGTTTTGCCAATCTCCATAATTCCGTTCCATTTGAATTAAGAGAGTTATCGACTGCTTTTTGTACACAATAATGTCCCGTGAGCTCGTGACTTATTTTCTGAAACCATTTTTTTGTTTACCTTCTCTTCCCTTTATTCTTATGTACTTTACGTTTTCTTCTCATTGTAATAATATCTATCAGCAGTTACAGCACCTATATTTTCGCAACGCTTTATATTATAATTTGATTCAATAATACAGGGTATCCAGAAATAAATGCAAACTTACCTTAGTCAAAAGTTGATGGCTAAAAAGATGCAGTGTCAAAATTAAAATTTTATTTTCGATATTTGTAAATAACATTTTAAAAAATTCAAATATTTTGCAAACATTTTGGAAACTTTTTGCGGCTTAGTGTATTTATCTGACTATTAAAACAGTCGATTCTCCTACCTTTTTTATCTGTAAAAGGTATATACCTTGTTGAAGTCGTTATTATGTAGAAACATCTGATATTATGGTATGTCTATAACGTCACATATTCAAAAGCTATTTGCTGTTATAACTATTAATACCGTTGGTCAGATAAAAAAAAGGTATATTTGGTTTGGTGCAATTTATCATGCAGCAAAATAAAGGCACTCATATTTTGGACGCCTTGTATGTGACCAACAAAAATGTTAAAGTAATTACTGGAGTTTTTTACTTTATTGAAGTATATTTAAGGCTATCGTATTGTTGAAATATGTTTTCTAAATAACTAGATATTTAATAACTGAATAATCTAGTGCATAGCAAATAACAGGAATGTTACCATGCCACCTGCGAATATCCAAAGATACCGGAGTGAAATGAATAAGTAACATGAAAAAATGGTCTAACCAATAAACTTACTTTACACATAGGCGTCGAAACTTGAAAATTGCGAGGAGGGGGCAAACGTTTATGGCGTAAAACGTCCCTATTACGTTAGTTTATTGTTGTATTGAATAAAACTCCACTTCACGTCTATTTTCCTGGCAAGCAAGTCAAGTTCAGCGACCACCTTAAACGTGATTAATATTTTGTTGCTAATTCATACCACCAATTTAAATTTTGCAGCTTGTTCCGTTTTCGAGAAAAATGGTGGCTGCTAGTGCAACCATTGAATTGCTGTTCAACTAAAAATGATAGCAAATTTTTGCACCATATGTTTGTTGCTCAGCGAGTACTTACCTTTAGAAGGTGTATAGTTTTTTTTTTTTTTTAATAAAATAATTTAGCTATTCAACTCAACATTATCCGTGATTGTGCCTCAGTACTTCCTTACCCCCTCCCCCCACCTTACAAAATTATTTACTTTTTGTTTAATGTCTGGTGCATTTCCAAACATTTGGAAGATCTCTAGGGTATGTTTTCAAGAACGGCGATAATAAGGATGTCACTAACTATAGGCCCATCTCTGTTATATGTAATTTCTCTAAAATATTTTAATGTGTATTGCACAAAGGTATCATGCTGGGGCGTTCTACTGTTACGAACCTGTTCTGCCTGAATCAATATGTCTTTGAGATGGTTGATGTATTCTAACAAGTCGATGCTATTTATACCGACTTCAGTGAGGCCTTCAATAAACTTGACCATTGTCTTATTCTCCAGAAACTTAGAAGGATCGGCTGTTCCAACCAACTAATTAAATTCTTCAGTTCTTATTTACATCCTCGAAGTCAGTACGTTGAATATCGTGGCTTTAGATCTATTGAATATATTGCCACCTCTGGTGTGCCCCAAGGCTCAGTATCTAGGACCTTTAATTTTTAATATATTTATTAATCATGTTGTTGATAAATTTGATTCTTATTTATGCTGATGATTTAAATATGTTTTTCTTTAGTTTTATTGGGTTTTTGCCACACTTCTGAAAAAATAATAAAGATTAATTAAATAAGCCCTTGCGCCAAACGGAACAGTCAAGGGTTATTTTTGAAAAATTTTTGTCAAACAAACAAACTGTCAAACTTGACATACGTTTACAAATTGTTACTACGCTTTTGAGAACGAAAACAGAGAGTTTTTCGAAACGTCAATAATACGGAAGTGCGCGATAGTGATGTGATTTTTGTTATTTTTTACTTATCTGCTTTTTTCAGTGTGAGATTTTTTGGTTAGGCAAACTTAATTTCAAAAATAACCCTTGACTGTTCCGTTTGGCACAAGGGCCTATTTAATTAATCTTTATTATTTTTTCAGAAGTGTGGCAAAACCCCAATAAAACTAAAGAAAAACTAAAATTATGCCACAAATAAATAGCTTCAGACAATATTTAAATATGTTTTGTAATATTCGTTCCGAAGAAGACTTGTTGGAACTTCAAGCAAATCTTGATGGAGTTCATAGGTGGTGTGTCAGTAATAAGTTAGTGTTGAACATACAGGAATGCAACGTGGTCACTTTTAGCAGAAAGTGACTTCCCTACCATAACAGTTGCAAACTCAATAATTTCAAGATAAATAGTGTCACTGAATTCAAGAATTTGGGCGTACTTTTTGATACACCGACTTGCTTCGATGTTAAATACCAGCTTGAAGTAGAAGAAGAAAAGTATTGCATTGCACTACTAATGCATTGTATACTGATGAGAGTGATGAAACAATCAGCAAAAACACGCGAACGCCAAACTATTGCAAAACGTTGCTTCAAACCAAGATCCCTAAACAGAAGAGATTGCCTACAAACTTTTGGCCAATTTTTGAGATGGGATGACGTCAAGTGTTTATTTTGATTTTCACGAGCCAAATCGGCGTTAGTTAGATTTGAATTTTCAATCGTTTTAATAATTTCTGTGTGGATATATGTTGCTAAAGTTCAAAGTTCACTTACTATCTTTTTGCGTATGGTGTTTTGGAGTGTCTGTGTACTGGTAGTGATGGAACAGTGTTCACAGAGCAACTGCGCGATATGTAGACACTATAGAAAGTAATAGATTCGCCAGTTTCCTTTTCTCATTTTGGTTCTTCAAATATGCACAATATAAATTGTGCTCCAGAATTATTACGCAACATAATTTGAGATTTGACATAAAAGTATGTATTTTCAACAGCACCTAAATAAAAACCAAAACGAAACGGTAACTTTTTAATTTGTTAGCAAACAATATTTGACATTTTCGATTCAAATACCAGTGACGCCACACATGAGTTTGTGGGTAGGCAGAGCGAAGGAATCAGCATTTTGTAGGCAAGCTCCTTTGTTTAGAAATCTTGGCTTTAAACAACCTGCCCGCTCGGGGCTGGTTAAAACGCAGGGCTGCGTACTGTGCACCGTTTGGACTTGCCTAACGCCGGTACTGGCTACAAAATTGAAATCGCTATAAATTATTATATCGTACCGTATTTGTTTTTCCGTTTTAGAGGAACGTTATGGCAGTAACAAATTCTTAACTAACTATAGGTAAGCTGTATGGTAATTTTTGTATTTTTGAAAAAAACGATTCGCCTTTTGAAAGTACTCGAAGAGCAACAAAATATGATGTAAAAATCGCTGCTGGGGGCTCTATCCCCTTGCAAATTGGCTTGCCCCTTTAAATCGGCGCCTATGGTCTGACAAACTTTTAAAGAGTTATTGTTTTATTTTAATGTAACCATTGTTTTAAGTTTTAATACTTTTTTAAATTTAAAAACGCAAACATTTGGTTTACTTTGATCATTTGTTTGGTCTCATCGATCTATTTAGACCTCATCAGTCATCCTTTTTTAACTTGTATTTCATTCTTAATGGAGCATCCTGTATTTTAATTTTGTTGCCTCTAGTGCTAATACTAACATATTTGTTTCAGATTATTCAAAATGCGTGAACGTACACTTTGAGAACAAGGATGGTGGGTTCTTCATAAAGCAGCAGCCGAGACAACATTATTTACCCTCGAGCTCAGATCAAGCCGGAAGCACCTCTAATTCCGGGGTGCCACTATCGATAGATCGATTTACGGTGTTTCAAAGTTCCCAGCCAATTTCCGTACGAGCTACTTATGGCCCTTTCAGCACAAAGCAGACTGTTCCAGCCAGATACGTCGTGCCCGATCCTCTGCCATTAAATACGTCAGGTGATTGCTTGCTTGTGATGTTTTATGGTTTGATGTTTAGGAAGTATATGGGGAGTTCCCCAAGTAATCTAAAATACGAAATGAACAGTTTCTTTGTTTGCAACTTTATAAGTTCAAAATACATAACGATGCTCAATAAAATCAAAATTTATTTTCTCAGTGTATTTCTCTTGGAGCAACAGCATTCTTGATGTCAACTGTTTGACTGTTGCCGCAAGAACATTTTGTTGAAATAAAACAAAGATAATTAAAATAAAACTAAGCTGACTATTTGAACTAACAAAAAAAACTGTTGTCTTACTGCTTATTTCAACGATTTCTTATGTTTGATGTTAAATCAGCCTCATAATTTCTTCCATCTAGGTGTTATTCTTTTATACCTATTAATTTTTTTTATTATTTGGGCACAAATTCCCACGGTTTTTCTATATTGTTTTTATTTTCATTGTTGTTTGACATAAAATTACACCGATATTAAATGAACTGTTATTTTGTTCGTCTTAACGGTGTCAAATTATTAAATTAAATATTTCTAATTAATTTCTCTCAACCAAAAAATCTTGAATTCCAAAGTGTAAACTTATCCGGAGGCACCCAGCTCTACGAGACGATCGGGCCTACAGTAAACAGCAATGATTGTTGGTGACGACTCAGGTGATATAATCTCTCTCAGTCCCGCACATCCGAAGTAATTTATCCTGCTAATATTGGCGCGCACTATAACCATTTCAACGCATTTCAAAATTGTCAACCACAAAATTGAACTTTTTCGAACGTTAGATTAACAATACGATGTTTATATGGTACAGTTTTGTAATTATTGTTTAAAATCTCTATTTCATTTGAATAATGAAGCTCATTACACCACTAGTAGTAGTAATGTGACATATTACCCCACTAGTAGAATATTAAAAAAAGAAAGCACTGCTTAATGGTTATTTTTATTAATAACCAACAGGCCAATTTGACAATTAATAGATAATTTAAATTAAATCAAATTGAATTACTTTATTATAAATATTAACAACACAACTTCGGCAATTCGTACGATTAATACCAGATGAATGCAGCTGGTCTGTATTTGTATTAACAATGTTTAAATTTTCTTTGTAAGCACTTGAAGCAGCTTTAATGCCGACGTATCAATATAGCCTTCACACAGGGTTTTCCAACCACCATGCCGTTTTATAGTTAGAAGGTCTGCTCCTGTGTTGGCTAGAGGTGAAATAGATGATCGTCGGAAACAGTGCCCTATATACGAGTATTGCTGAGGATGTGATAAATTGAGAAAAAAAGCAATCTTCTTTGACATTACACAAGTATTTATACCAACAAGAAGTTGTATGCATTTACCATCTGCAACTAATAAAAAATCTTCCATGATCGGAATGACTAGGACGCTGGGCGAGGTATTTTCGTATTACTTGGACCATATTCAGATTTTCGATTTCCCAGGCAGTGATAAAGAATTATTGGGAAACTTTGGTTTTCGTATCCCGTATGAAGATATGAAAAATGTCTCCTTCATTTTTTACGTTTTCTAACGGCAAATTAGTTAACTCGTCCACCCTGCATGCATCTCCAAGTCCAATAATTAAGGCAACCTTAAATTATGTATTTATGAATTTTCTTCTTACTTTTGTTAGCAAGAATTTTTTGTTATCGGCATCTTGTAAAAATTTTGAAATATCCTGTTTCGTCAATATTCTTGACATTTTTGGTTTGTATCCCACTGATTGCTTTTACAGAAAAGCAATTAAATTGTTGAATGTACTGATGTCAACATTTTGCCGCATACAAATTGTAGACCGCAGCATAAAATAGAACGCCCAAAGACCAGATGATTTGTACTTTTTGGATAATTCTTTAAAACATGCTAATAATACCTTTTCCTTTGCTTCATATTTTATAGTTTTAGATGCACACCAATTGGTGAATCGTTTGTAAAATTCGTTCGTACTTGGTTCTCGAGTTATCTGGTAAAAGTGAAGCTACTGAAATTGCAGCAGCTTTTTCAATTTTAAGAGGCACGTTTTCTGTTTCTGAATCAGTACTATTTTCACAAGAAAATGTAAAAACGAAAACTGAATTTTATTTATAACAAGTTTGATAGGAAGTTTGACAGGTTATCATAACAATGCATTTGTTTCTTGATTTTGAGTCAAAACTTACAAACTGGATCTGATTTTGGATTTTCTCAATTTAAGGTAGTTGCAGATAAATTTTTTTGCAGTTCTAGATAAAAGTTTATAATAGTTCATGTGGGATAACGGAATTTTTTTATTACATTCGTCAAATTACACGACTCGGATATTCCACTTGTAGTATAAATAACTATTTTAGGTTTCTGTAACCAATATTTTTACGTCGAACTAGTAAAATAATGGCATATTTAATTAGCAAATACTGTTGGCATTTTTTAAAAGTTAACTGAAGTAGTTTTTCGGTTCGCCATATTATGTAACCGTGAAAAACAGTTTTACTGTTAATCTAACAGTTTTTGAGTAAATTTAAGTTTTTTTTCTAATGTTATTTCGCAAATGTGCCGTGTTCGAGATAGTTCATACAGGCGTTCCAGTGGACCATAAATTTAAAAGAGCAGAATAAAATATATGGAGAAACAGGATATTTTCCTCCAATTTTTGTTTTCAAATTAATAGTCTCCATTGTTATCCTCTTTTTTAAAGCATAGATTCTAAGCCTATCAGTTCATTGTGTGAAAACAAAATAGTACAAACAAGTAATTCGTTTGATTTTTATGTCAGGCAAATTTCGAGAATTTTATATACATATTTGTTCATACCTCATCTTTGAAGGATTTGAGGTACAAACTAAAACAAAAGTAGTATAAGCAGGTATTAACTATTACGAATCTCTCTTTGAATTTTTTCAATATTAATGAGTTCGAAGCTACGTAAAATTTTAGTCGAGTGCCACCACTAAATATTTGAGGAATACTCGACAATAGAAGTAGTATAAACAGGTAATAAACTGATACAACGGTTGCATTAAAGAAATTCCATTATCTAAAGTTCGATGTTAACTTCACATAGCATCGAAAGGGCCATATTTCAAAGGATGTTAATTCATTGGAAGTTATCTTAGTACAATGTTCCTTCCTTAAAAAGTGTATATATTTATTAAAAATTATTTTTTGTTTATTAATAACCGTCACTTTTTAAATCCTGTCAATGAATTATTTGATAAATAGTGATTTTTCGAATTGTTATGCTGTGACCTTGGAAACTGGTCGCTGCCAGTAACATAATTAAAGTGCATATCCTTAGCTTTAGTTGTTATTCTTTGACCTGCCCTTGTTGTTCTCGGGCAGACCCGCTATTGGTAAGTATATCTGGGCCCGCCCATATATTGATTTTGGCTCCTGTTGTTAGTATTACGATTGCTATGGCCGGAACCGTTCATCGGATAATGGTGGTCCCAGAGGCAGCTACGGGGACGTCTCCGAGATGTCCAATAACTCTCTAATAACTCTAATATTTGACTTGACATATTATTTTCTGATATTTTTTATTTCCATTATTAGTAATGTCATAATTTCCATAAAATTTTATTTTTGCTTTTTTTCTCTTTCATCCATATTAAATAATATTTATTAATTTCGCACACACATTATTTTGAACGATTTAACCAACGATCTTACCAGATGACACTAAAGTAGTGGTCGTAAACTCGTATTCACTAAGTGGGGTCAACTTTATTAACCTTTTATTGCAGCAAAATTTACTGCGCTGTTCTAATATGCTATTCTCAGTTGTTTATCTTGTACGCATCTCTTTTTAACTAAATACATATCGTTTTCATATACATATTTGATTTACATACTTTTTCATCATTTATTCTTAAACGCTCAGTAATAAATAAGTTTTGGAATGAAATAGATTGAAGATTCTTCATAGATTTGAACTCATATACAGGGTGATTAAAAACTTATTTAAAAAAAATGATTGTACACTTACTCTTACAAATACAATTTGGAACAAAATCAAAAAGAGCAGTTCGAAAATGATTTAAAGATACACTTCTGCACGGCACTGGAAACCGATCCACTGTAAAACCTGATAAGGCGACAAAGCACGCAATTGGCGACCAGACAAAAAATGGAAAGAAATTCCCAAAGGGAAGCAATAAATTAAATTTTAACAACTTATTTTATACAGCAAATTCAACTGCTTTTGCCGTTTTTGTTATTAATTATTAATAGAATTAATTTGTGGTTTTAACTAATAAAATAGTTTGACATACCTGATGTTACAATAAAAATTTTAGGTCCGTCTTACCCAGTTTCTAGAAACTAACACAAATGTTTCTGCTTCGTGTCCGTTTTGAGCTCGTAAGTTCAAGAAGCAACTTTATCCACCTACTGATTGTTTGAGAAGAAACAGCATGGATGGGTCTCTTGATTGTCAAAATTAAATTATCTTGCTCTGGGGGTCTTATTGGCCTAGTTCTGTCAAGATATCCTTTTAACGTAGTTGCAATACATAATTCCGGCTTTTCAACAAAAAACGATAAAACAAGCAACGGTTGGAAATTTTTATAGTTTGAAGTTTTTATTTTATCGATTTGAATAAAAATTTCAATCCTATCGTTATGTGTTTTTATGTTTGTAATTTTTATCTTAACAAATGTTTCCATTCTATGAGCGGTGATTAAGGCCATTAATGTGTCTAATTTTATTGTTAACGTTTTCATATGCAGTTTGCTCAGATAAACAAGCACTGGATATGGATCCCAGGTCGTGTTATATTTTTGTCGTGATGACCTCATATTATAAATACCTTTTAGATACCTCTTCAGTAGGACCACTTGGTCTTTCTGGTCAAGGCTGACTTGTAGGAATTAATCGTTGAGTAAGGTGCACCTATGCACCTCAAAATGTTCATTGAAAAATTCAATGATATTTTTTAAATTACATGAAAACGGGTCTTGGTTACATTTTCTGCTAAAATCCCACCATTTCCCGTAACAGGTTTCATATTGCTTCAACGTATTTTCAGCGATAGATGATAGTACCACATTCACTCCACAGAGAGGAAAATTTTTTCTTAAAAAAGATTCCCGGATAAGAGACCTGCCTCTAGGGAAGGGTCCTTCCAGAGGGGGTGAGGCTCCCTGAAAGGTGATAAAATAACATCTGCATTAGACTCAAATTTTTGTGGTTTCCCTAATAAAAGTTTAGTGTATATGGGAAACTAAGCTTGGTCAGGCCACCTCGGAACTACCACTATCCCCATGGCTCTGTCGTTTATTATTTTATTTAAAACCTTCGCTATCAACGAAAAAGGTGGAAATGCATAAAAAAAAATAATGATTCCACGGGATAGTGAACGCGTCCACGAGACATATTTTTTACACTTCTTATTAAGATGCGTTGCAAATAAATCTATCTCAAGTTGCCCAAATCTTCTACATATTATTTTGAAACATCTGTTTGACATTTCATATTCGGTTTCTATTCTCAAACACCGATATTCTGAGTCAGCTATTTTATTTTCTAGTGTATTAATGTAAGAAGCATATACCCATATATGCCTTCTTTCACACCACTCCCATAATTCTTTCACAACTCTATTAAGGTTTGTATGTTTAACACTCCCCATACGATTAATACAAGCAGTAGCAGTTGTATTGTCGATTCTTAAAATAATTTCGCATTCATTGCAATTTTTTGAAAATGATTTTAAAGCATTCAGAGCTGCTAAAAGTTCTAAGTGACTAATATGAAAAAAGCGTTCCTTGTGGTTCCAGAACCCATGTGTTTTATTGTTCCCACAACTTGCCCCTTGTAAGGGAGGCATCTGAATAGATTTCTAGAGTAAAGTTGAATTGTCGGATTGGTGCAAAGCAACTCTCTATATTTTTTGCTCACCGTGAAAGATCAGCCATTATTCTATTCGAAATACACATATATTTATCGAAATTTCGTTTTTTAAAGAGTGCCTTATATTTTTCTCTCTCAAAACTCTTTGTATGCACCCACCCATAGTTTACTGCAGGACATGCCGCATTTAACGTTTCTAAAAACTTAGCAAAATCCCTAATTTTATAGCAGGTGTGGGTTCGAATTTTGTTAATATTCTTAGAAATATTTTTTCTTTTCTTGTCCGTTAAGGACAGTGTAAAGTTGTATGTATTAAAAATAAAACTTAAGTATTTACATTCTTGGCTAGGCACTAAGTAGTGAACATTTATTAAAATTAATTTTGAAACCTAATTTTGTTAACATTTGTATCCCTATTTCTGTATACGATAGACACTCTGTTTCAGACTTTCCGATTATTAATATATTGTCTAAATAAGCTGTGCAAGTAATGCCTAAGACTCTCATGTATTGTATAAATGGTTTGAGAATCTTCGTAAATACGTAAGGTGCTGTACAAAAACCAAAAGGTAAACAGTTAAATTCGTAAACTTTGTTCATAAATACAAATCTCAGAAATTTCCTCTGTTGCTTTTTTATTGATATTATATAATATGCGTTCTTAAGATCAATAGTGGTGAGGTAATCACCTCTATGAATAAGACTTAATACCAAACGATAATCCTCCAATTTGTAATGTGGGGGTTTTACAAACTGGTTCAGATTTTTTAGATTCAGTATGAACCTAAAAATCCCATCACTCTTTTTAGCTAAAAAGTAAGAAGAAATAAATTCACCTTGGATATGTGAAGTTTCCGAGATACCTCGTATCTCCAAAAGTTGATTAATTGCTGCTGTATATATAGCGATTTCGTTATAGTTTAAGCGCTTATTGTTTGGGGCAGTCTTTTGTTTTGGCTCTCGCCAAAAAGGAATCTGATAGCCTTGCACCCAATTTAAAATTACAGGATTATTCGTTATTTTTTCCCAGTTATGAATATATTCATATAGGGATCCTGCGTATTTATTACTTATCTCTAGTGTTTGTAACGGTAACTGTGATGTGTCTTCGGTTTCCGTTTTGCTGCTGCTTGCCTCTTCTCTTCCTCCCGAAACCGATGCTTGGTGAATTGACGGCCTTGAGTTTAAAAAAGGCTTAGATGAGCTCGCCTTATTCGCGAACTGGCTTTTTTGAAGCGTTAAGCTCCGTTGAGGGGTCTTCCGTGACTTCAGTCCTGTGCTTGCTTTCTTCATTTCCTCTATACTTTTTACTTTACTCGTCAGGTTTTCGCCAAAGAGCCACTCGTCAATAGGACATTCTTCCGAGAGTCTTCACTGTCTCATTTAAGTATGGTGAAATAACATATTTCCTGTGCAGCGAAATATAGTGGATTACATCTGCTATTAAGTTTGTTGAATTGACTACATCCTTTAGTCTAGGATTAGATTCATTAGTTGGATTACAGAACAAAAAATTAAGTTGTACTGCTATAGCACTTAGGCCTGCAGCTAATTGTAACTGGAGTATTGCAAAGAAATTATCTTGTTTTATTATCGACTCTCCTAAACATGCCTGTACCTCCGGATTCAGTTTTGGGGGATTCAAAGACTTGCAATTTTTTACTAGCGGATACATTTCAACCAAATCTTTTCGTTCTGTTTTGTCTATACCTTTCAGAAGAAACGTCACCCAACGATTTGCTATCTCCGTGTGTATTTCCACTCCTTCCTCTGTTGTTTTACATGGATCCTCGCCTAGTATAGCCATTACATCTACGTTTAGTCTCGGCGTATCCTCCTGCACCGCAGATATCAACGCCCCTTCTGAATTCATTTCTCCATCATTAACTGCATCATCTAATTCCAGCGGTTCGTCAGAGAGAACTCCCCTTTGAGATTCCTCTATCTGAGAGTCATCCTCTGATCTTGAGTCTTCTGAATCTGTGGGTAACAACACAAATATATCAGAACTTATCTATATACATACATGTGTATATATACACATGTATATATGATTGCTCATCCATACATAACAGTTCTTTATGTTTAGTCAAATTACTCTGCTTTACTTAGTCCACCCTGTATTAATGGTGCTAAAGACTTTTTACAAAATTTTTTTTATCGGTATTAATATAAAAACCGTTGGGATAAAAAACCCTGTAAACTTGACAAAAATTATCAGTTCTTTATGCATTATTTATCCACCTCCATTATATTATAGTTCAGGGAATATTATTATAACTCAAACATATTACTACCTCTTGTCATTAGCTGAACCCTTTGATTATTATTTATTTCCTTACATAATTAACCTTTGTTAATTTTTGCCCTGATACATATGTACAGGGAGTTAGGAAATAATGTGCAAGCCATGTGACTGCAATTTTTAAAGTTCACACATATGTGGAACATTGGTTCGTGTTATGTGGGGCTCATATGAACCCCGAACCCACAGAAGAAGTCCATCTATTGATTGACTGAAAAATAAAAGAAAATTTACTTACTTGAAGAAGAACTTGAGATATATTTCTCTATTTTCCTTAGTTTCTTTTTCAATTTTTCAATAGTTTTCCTACGGGTTTTCTTTGTTCGTTCCATCTTCTATAACCTTGTTCTTTTATAACCTCTATAACCTTGCTTGCTGGCTCGCTCTCCGTACGTGCCGTGGCGGTACGAAAAATACAATGACAGCATAAAACATATTGGGAGACGCGGCGAAGTAGATAGAGATAGAGTTTTTTTGGCTTTAAAGTACGTACCGGGTGAGTTTGAAAAGTGCAAACTACAAGTAGTAAAATTTATAATTCGAGACGAAATTGCGAGGTATAATTATATATACCATGCATATTTAAGTCATCTAACCCGATATTCTTCAAAGCGGGGTGGTTATTAAGGAAATATTTTACATCTCTTCACCAATCACCAATTGATTGGGCTAAATAAAAGTGGATACAAAAGGCGTTAGAAGTCACTGGGTAATGTCAGTGCTAATGTGTTTTTTTATGATGTATAAATAAATTTTTTGCTGTGTTTTTTATAGTGTCGGTATGTAGTATA
>JALDAQ010000124.1:14619-29356 GCA_025584915.1 Monochamus saltuarius
GACCAAGGCTGTGACCGGTCAGTGACAGTCTTAAAAGGGGGTTTAAATAATGATTTGAAAATATTTTTTTTTGCGTAAATATGCATTTAGATTTTTTTTTAATCACGTATTCGCATTATACTCATTATTCCCTATCTCCTCTTAAAATTAATGACATTATGCTGACTCACCCTGTATATGACAAAAATTATATATTTTTAATATATACTTCATATACTACATACCGACACCATAAAAAACACAGCAAAAAATTTATTTATACATCATAAAAAAACACATTAGCACTGACATTACCCAGTGACTTCTAACGCCTTTTGTATCCACTTTTATTTAGCCCAATCAATTGGTGATTGGTGAAGAGATGTAAAATATTTCCTTAATAACCACCCCGCTTTGAAGAATATCGGGTTAGATGACTTAAATATGCATGGTATATATAATTATACCTCGCAATTTCGTCTCGAATTATAAATTTTACTACTTGTAGTTTGCACTTTTCAAACTCACCCGGTACGTACTTTAAAGCCAAAAAAACTCTATCTCTATCTACTTCGCCGCGTCTCCCAATATGTTTTATGCTGTCATTGTATTTTTCGTACCGCCACGGCACGTACGGAGAGCGAGCCAGCAAGCAAGGTTATAGAGGTTATAAAAGAACAAGGTTATAGAAGATGGAACGAACAAAGAAAACCCGTAGGAAAACTATTGAAAAATTGAAAAAGAAACTAAGGAAAATAGAGAAATATATCTCAAGTTCTTCTTCAAGTAAGTAAATTTTCTTTTATTTTTCAGTCAATCAATAGATGGACTTCTTCTGTGGGTTCGGGGTTCATATGAGCCCCACATAACACGAACCAATGTTCCACATATGTGTGAACTTTAAAAATTGCAGTCACATGGCTTGCACATTATTTCCTAACTCCCTGTACATATGTATCAGGGCAAAAATTAACAAAGGTTAATTATGTAAGGAAATAAATAATAATCAAAGGGTTCAGCTAATGACAAGAGGTAGTAATATGTTTGAGTTATAATAATATTCCCTGAACTATAATATAATGGAGGTGGATAAATAATGCATAAAGAACTGATAATTTTTGTCAAGTTTACAGGGTTTTTTATCCCAACGGTTTTTATATTAATACCGATAAAAAAAATTTTGTAAAAAGTCTTTAGCACCATTAATACAGGGTGGACTAAGTAAAGCAGAGTAATTTGACTAAACATAAAGAACTGTTATGTATGGATGAGCAATCATATATACATGTGTATATATACACATGTATGTATATAGATAAGTTCTGATATATTTGTGTTGTTACCCACAGATTCAGAAGACTCAAGATCAGAGGATGACTCTCAGATAGAGGAATCTCAAAGGGGAGTTCTCTCTGACGAACCGCTGGAATTAGATGATGCAGTTAATGATGGAGAAATGAATTCAGAAGGGGCGTTGATATCTGCGGTGCAGGAGGATACGCCGAGACTAAACGTAGATGTAATGGCTATACTAGGCGAGGATCCATGTAAAACAACAGAGGAAGGAGTGGAAATACACACGGAGATAGCAAATCGTTGGGTGACGTTTCTTCTGAAAGGTATAGACAAAACAGAACGAAAAGATTTGGTTGAAATGTATCCGCTAGTAAAAAATTGCAAGTCTTTGAATCCCCCAAAACTGAATCCGGAGGTACAGGCATGTTTAGGAGAGTCGATAATAAAACAAGATAATTTCTTTGCAATACTCCAGTTACAATTAGCTGCAGGCCTAAGTGCTATAGCAGTACAACTTAATTTTTTGTTCTGTAATCCAACTAATGAATCTAATCCTAGACTAAAGGATGTAGTCAATTCAACAAACTTAATAGCAGATGTAATCCACTATATTTCGCTGCACAGGAAATATGTTATTGCACCGTACTTAAATGAGACAGTGAAGACTCTCGGAAGAATGTCCTATTGACGAGTGGCTCTTTGGCGAAAACCTGACGAGTAAAGTAAAAAGTATAGAGGAAATGAAGAAAGCAAGCACAGGACTGAAGTCACGGAAGACCCCTCAACGGAGCTTAACGCTTCAAAAAAGCCAGTTCGCGAATAAGGCGAGCTCATCTAAGCCTTTTTTAAACTCAAGGCCGTCAATTCACCAAGCATCGGTTTCGGGAGGAAGAGAAGAGGCAAGCAGCAGCAAAACGGAAACCGAAGACACATCACAGTTACCGTTACAAACACTAGAGATAAGTAATAAATACGCAGGATCCCTATATGAATATATTCATAACTGGGAAAAAATAACGAATAATCCTGTAATTTTAAATTGGGTGCAAGGCTATCAGATTCCTTTTTGGCGAGAGCCAAAACAAAAGACTGCCCCAAACAATAAGCGCTTAAACTATAACGAAATCGCTATATATACAGCAGCAATTAATCAACTTTTGGAGATACGAGGTATCTCGGAAACTTCACATATCCAAGGTGAATTTATTTCTTCTTACTTTTTAGCTAAAAAGAGTGATGGGATTTTTAGGTTCATACTGAATCTAAAAAATCTGAACCAGTTTGTAAAACCCCCACATTACAAATTGGAGGATTATCGTTTGGTATTAAGTCTTATTCATAGAGGTGATTACCTCACCACTATTGATCTTAAGAACGCATATTATATAATATCAATAAAAAAGCAACAGAGGAAATTTCTGAGATTTGTATTTATGAACAAAGTTTACGAATTTAACTGTTTACCTTTTGGTTTTTGTACAGCACCTTACGTATTTACGAAGATTCTCAAACCATTTATACAATACATGAGAGTCTTAGGCATTACTTGCACAGCTTATTTAGACAATATATTAATAATCGGAAAGTCTGAAACAGAGTGTCTATCGTATACAGAAATAGGGATACAAATGTTAACAAAATTAGGTTTCAAAATTAATTTTAATAAATGTTCACTACTTAGTGCCTAGCCAAGAATGTAAATACTTAAGTTTTATTTTTAATACATACAACTTTACACTGTCCTTAACGGACAAGAAAAGAAAAAATATTTCTAAGAATATTAACAAAATCCGAACCCACACCTGCTATAAAATTAGGGATTCTGCTAAGTTTTTAGGAGCGTTAAATGCGGCATGCCCTGCAGTAAACTATGGGTGGGTGCATACAAAGAGTTTTGAGAGAGAAAAATATAAGGCACTCTTTAAAAAACGAAATTTCGATAAATATATGTGTATTTCGAATAGAATAATGGCTGATCTTTCACGGTGAGCAAAAAATATAGAGAGTTGCTTTGCACCAATCCGACAATTCAACTTTACTCTAGAAATCTATTCAGATGCCTCCCTTACAAGGGGCAAGTTGTGGGAACAATAAAACACATGGGTTCTGGAACCACAAGGAACGCTTTTTTCATATTAGTCACTTAGAACTTTTAGCAGCTCTGAATGCTTTAAAATCATTTTCAAAAAATTGCAATGAATGCGAAATTATTTTAAGAATCGACAATACAACTGCTACTGCTTGTATTAATCGTATGGGGAGTGTTAAACATACAAACCTTAATAGAGTTGTGAAAGAATTATGGGAGTGGTGTGAAAGAAGGCATATATGGGTATATGCTTCTTACATTAATACACTAGAAAATAAAATAGCTGACTCAGAATATCGGTGTTTGAGAATAGAAACCGAATATGAAATGTCAAACAGATGTTTCAAAATAATATGTAGAAGATTTGGGCAACTTGAGATAGATTTATTTGCAACGCATCTTAATAAGAAGTGTAAAAAATATGTCTCGTGGACGCGTTCACTATCCCGTGGAATCATTATTTTTTTTTATGCATTTCCACCTTTTTCGTTGATAGCGAAGGTTTTAAATAAAATAATAAACGACAGAGCCATGGGGATAGTGGTAGTTCCGAGGTGGCCTGACCAAGCTTAGTTTCCCATATACACTAAACTTTTATTAGGGAAACCACAAAAATTTGAGTCTAATGCAGATGTTATTTTATCACCTTTCAGGGAGCCTCACCCCCTCTGGAAAGACCTTTCACTGGAGGCAGGTCTCTTATCCGGGAATCTTTTTTAAGAACAAATTTTCCTCTCTGTGGAGTGAATGTGGTACTATCATCTATCGCTGAAAATACGTTGAAGCAATATGAAACCTGAACTGGTGGGATTTTAGCAGAAAATGTAACCAAGACCCGTTTTCATGTAATTTAAAAAATATCATTGAATTTTTCAATGAACATTTTGAGGTGCATAGGTGCACCTTACTCAACGATTAATTCCTACAAGTCAGCCTTGACCAGAAAGACCAAGTGGTCCTACTGAAGAGGTATCTAAAAGGTATTTATAATATGAGGTCATCACGACAAAAATATAACACGACCTGGGATCCATATCCAGTGCTTGTTTATCTGAGCAAACTGCATATGAAAACGTTAACAATAAAATTAGACACATTAATGGCCTTAATCACCGCTCATAGAATGGAAACATTTGTTAAGATAAAAATTACAAACATAAAAACACATAACGATAGGATTGAAATTTTTATTCAAATCGATAAAATAAAAACTTCAAACTATAAAAATTTCCAACCGTTGCTTGTTTTATCGTTTTTTGTTGAAAAGCCGGAATTATGTATTGCAACTACGTTAAAAGGATATCTTGACAGAACTAGGCCAATAAGACCCCCAGAGCAAGATAATTTAATTTTGACAATCAAGAGACCCATCCATGCTGTTTCTTCTCAAACAATCAGTAGGTGGATAAAGTTGCTTCTTGAACTTACGAGCTCAAAACGGACACGAAGCAGAAACATTTGTGTTAGTTTCTAGAAACTGGGTAAGACGGACCTAAAATTTTTATTGTAACATCAGGTATGTCAAACTATTTTATTAGTTAAAACCACAAATTAATTCTATTAATAATTAATAACAAAAACGGCAAAAGCAGTTGAATTTGCTGTATAAAATAAGTTGTTAAAATTTAATTTATTGCTTCCCTTTGGGAATTTCTTTCCATTTTTTGTCTGGTCGCCAATTGCGTGCTTTGTCGCCTTATCAGGTTTTACAGTGGATCGGTTTCCAGTGCCGTGCAGAAGTGTATCTTTAAATCATTTTCGAACTGCTCTTTTTGATTTTGTTCCAAATTGTATTTGTAAGAGTAAGTGTACAATCATTTTTTTTAAATAAGTTTTTAATCACCCTGTATATGAGTTCAAATCTATGAAGAATCTTCAATCTATTTCATTCCAAAACTTATTTATTACTGAGCGTTTAAGAATAAATGATGAAAAAGTATGTAAATCAAATATGTATATGAAAACGATATGTATTTAGTTAAAAAGAGATGCGTACAAGATAAACAACTGAGAATAGCATATTAGAACAGCGCAGTAAATTTTGCTGCAATAAAAGGTTAATAAAGTTGACCCCACTTAGTGAATACGAGTTTACGACCACTACTTTAGTGTCATCTGGTAAGATCGTTGGTTAAATCGTTCAAAATAATGTGTGTGCGAAATTAATAAATATTATTTAATATGGATGAAAGAGAAAAAAAGCAAAAATAAAATTTTATGGAAATTATGACATTACTAATAATGGAAATAAAAAATATCAGAAAATAATATGTCAAGTCAAATATTAGAGTTATTAGAGAGTTATTGGACATCTCGGAGACGTCCCCGTAGCTGCCTCTGGGACCACCATTATCCGATGAACGGTTCCGGCCATAGCAATCGTAATACTAACAACAGGAGCCAAAATCAATATATGGGCGGGCCCAGATATACTTACCAATAGCGGGTCTGCCCGAGAACAACAAGGGCAGGTCAAAGAATAACAACTAAAGCTAAGGATATGCACTTTAATTATGTTACTGGCAGCGACCAGTTTCCAAGGTCACAGCATAACAATTCGAAAAATCACTATTTATCAAATAATTCATTGACAGGATTTAAAAAGTGACGGTTATTAATAAACAAAAAATAATTTTTAATAAATATATACACTTTTTAAGGAAGGAACATTGTACTAAGATAACTTCCAATGAATTAACATCCTTTGAAATATGGCCCTTTCGATGCTATGTGAAGTTAACATCGAACTTTAGATAATGGAATTTCTTTAATGCAACCGTTGTATCAGTTTATTACCTGTTTATACTACTTCTATTGTCGAGTATTCCTCAAATATTTAGTGGTGGCACTCGACTAAAATTTTACGTAGCTTCGAACTCATTAATATTGAAAAAATTCAAAGAGAGATTCGTAATAGTTAATACCTGCTTATACTACTTTTGTTTTAGTTTGTACCTCAAATCCTTCAAAGATGAGGTATGAACAAATATGTATATAAAATTCTCGAAATTTGCCTGACATAAAAATCAAACGAATTACTTGTTTGTACTATTTTGTTTTCACACAATGAACTGATAGGCTTAGAATCTATGCTTTAAAAAAGAGGATAACAATGGAGACTATTAATTTGAAAACAAAAATTGGAGGAAAATATCCTGTTTCTCCATATATTTTATTCTGCTCTTTTAAATTTATGGTCCACTGGAACGCCTGTATGAACTATCTCGAACACGGCACATTTGCGAAATAACATTAGAAAAAAAACTTAAATTTACTCAAAAACTGTTAGATTAACAGTAAAACTGTTTTTCACGGTTACATAATATGGCGAACCGAAAAACTACTTCAGTTAACTTTTAAAAAATGCCAACAGTATTTGCTAATTAAATATGCCATTATTTTACTAGTTCGACGTAAAAATATTGGTTACAGAAACCTAAAATAGTTATTTATACTACAAGTGGAATATCCGAGTCGTGTAATTTGACGAATGTAATAAAAAAATTCCGTTATCCCACATGAACTATTATAAACTTTTATCTAGAACTGCAAAAAAATTTATCTGCAACTACCTTAAATTGAGAAAATCCAAAATCAGATCCAGTTTGTAAGTTTTGACTCAAAATCAAGAAACAAATGCATTGTTATGATAACCTGTCAAACTTCCTATCAAACTTGTTATAAATAAAATTCAGTTTTCGTTTTTACATTTTCTTGTGAAAATAGTACTGATTCAGAAACAGAAAACGTGCCTCTTAAAATTGAAAAAGCTGCTGCAATTTCAGTAGCTTCACTTTTACCAGATAACTCGAGAACCAAGTACGAACGAATTTTACAAACGATTCACCAATTGGTGTGCATCTAAAACTATAAAATATGAAGCAAAGGAAAAGGTATTATTAGCATGTTTTAAAGAATTATCCAAAAAGTACAAATCATCTGGTCTTTGGGCGTTCTATTTTATGCTGCGGTCTACAATTTGTATGCGGCAAAATGTTGACATCAGTACATTCAACAATTTAATTGCTTTTCTGTAAAAGCAATCAGTGGGATACAAACCAAAAATGTCAAGAATATTGACGAAACAGGATATTTCAAAATTTTTACAAGATGCCGATAACAAAAAATTCTTGCTAACAAAAGTAAGAAGAAAATTCATAAATACATAATTTAAGGTTGCCTTAATTATTGGACTTGGAGATGCATGCAGGGTGGACGAGTTAACTAATTTGCCGTTAGAAAACGTAAAAAATGAAGGAGACATTTTTCATATCTTCATACGGGATACGAAAACCAAAGTTTCCCAATAATTCTTTATCACTGCCTGGGAAATCGAAAATCTGAATATGGTCCAAGTAATACGAAAATACCTCGCCCAGCGTCCTAGTCATTCCGATCATGGAAGATTTTTTATTAGTTGCAGATGGTAAATGCATACAACTTCTTGTTGGTATAAATACTTGTGTAATGTCAAAGAAGATTGCTTTTTTTCTCAATTTATCACATCCTCAGCAATACTCGTATATAGGGCACTGTTTCCGACGATCATCTATTTCACCTCTAGCCAACACAGGAGCAGACCTTCTAACTATAAAACGGCATGGTGGTTGGAAAACCCTGTGTGAAGGCTATATTGATACGTCGGCATTAAAGCTGCTTCAAGTGCTTACAAAGAAAATTTAAACATTGTTAATACAAATACAGACCAGCTGCATTCATCTGGTATTAATCGTACGAATTGCCGAAGTTGTGTTGTTAATATTTATAATAAAGTAATTCAATTTGATTTAATTTAAATTATCTATTAATTGTCAAATTGGCCTGTTGGTTATTAATAAAAATAACCATTAAGCAGTGCTTTCTTTTTTTAATATTCTACTAGTGGGGTAATATGTCACATTACTACTACTAGTGGTGTAATGAGCTTCATTATTCAAATGAAATAGAGATTTTAAACAATAATTACAAAACTGTACCATATAAACATCGTATTGTTAATCTAACGTTCGAAAAAGTTCAATTTTGTGGTTGACAATTTTGAAATGCGTTGAAATGGTTATAGTGCGCGCCAATATTAGCAGGATAAATTACTTCGGATGTGCGGGACTGAGAGAGATTATATCACCTGAGTCGTCACCAACAATCATTGCTGTTTACTGTAGGCCCGATCGTCTCGTAGAGCTGGGTGCCTCCGGATAAGTTTACACTTTGGAATTCAAGATTTTTTGGTTGAGAGAAATTAATTAGAAATATTTAATTTAATAATTTGACACCGTTAAGACGAACAAAATAACAGTTCATTTAATATCGGTGTAATTTTATGTCAAACAACAATGAAAATAAAAACAATATAGAAAAACCGTGGGAATTTGTGCCCAAATAATAAAAAAAATTAATAGGTATAAAAGAATAACACCTAGATGGAAGAAATTATGAGGCTGATTTAACATCAAACATAAGAAATCGTTGAAATAAGCAGTAAGACAACAGTTTTTTTTGTTAGTTCAAATAGTCAGCTTAGTTTTATTTTAATTATCTTTGTTTTATTTCAACAAAATGTTCTTGCGGCAACAGTCAAACAGTTGACATCAAGAATGCTGTTGCTCCAAGAGAAATACACTGAGAAAATAAATTTTGATTTTATTGAGCATCGTTATGTATTTTGAACTTATAAAGTTGCAAACAAAGAAACTGTTCATTTCGTATTTTAGATTACTTGGGGAACTCCCCATATACTTCCTAAACATCAAACCATAAAACATCACAAGCAAGCAATCACCTGACGTATTTAATGGCAGAGGATCGGGCACGACGTATCTGGCTGGAACAGTCTGCTTTGTGCTGAAAGGGCCATAAGTAGCTCGTACGGAAATTGGCTGGGAACTTTGAAACACCGTAAATCGATCTATCGATAGTGGCACCCCGGAATTAGAGGTGCTTCCGGCTTGATCTGAGCTCGAGGGTAAATAATGTTGTCTCGGCTGCTGCTTTATGAAGAACCCACCATCCTTGTTCTCAAAGTGTACGTTCACGCATTTTGAATAATCTGAAACAAATATGTTAGTATTAGCACTAGAGGCAACAAAATTAAAATACAGGATGCTCCATTAAGAATGAAATACAAGTTAAAAAAGGATGACTGATGAGGTCTAAATAGATCGATGAGACCAAACAAATGATCAAAGTAAACCAAATGTTTGCGTTTTTAAATTTAAAAAAGTATTAAAACTTAAAACAATGGTTACATTAAAATAAAACAATAACTCTTTAAAAGTTTGTCAGACCATAGGCGCCGATTTAAAGGGGCAAGCCAATTTGCAAGGGGATAGAGCCCCCAGCAGCGATTTTTACATCATATTTTGTTGCTCTTCGAGTACTTTCAAAAGGCGAATCGTTTTTTTCAAAAATACAAAAATTACCATACAGCTTACCTATAGTTAGTTAAGAATTTGTTACTGCCATAACGTTCCTCTAAAACGGAAAAACAAATACGGTACGATATAATAATTTATAGCGATTTCAATTTTGTAGCCAGTACCGGCGTTAGGCAAGTCCAAACGGTGCACAGTACGCAGCCCTGCGTTTTAACCAGCCCCGAGCGGGCAGGTTGTTTAAAGCCAAGATTTCTAAACAAAGGAGCTTGCCTACAAAATGCTGATTCCTTCGCTCTGCCTACCCACAAACTCATGTGTGGCGTCACTGGTATTTGAATCGAAAATGTCAAATATTGTTTGCTAACAAATTAAAAAGTTACCGTTTCGTTTTGGTTTTTATTTAGGTGCTGTTGAAAATACATACTTTTATGTCAAATCTCAAATTATGTTGCGTAATAATTCTGGAGCACAATTTATATTGTGCATATTTGAAGAACCAAAATGAGAAAAGGAAACTGGCGAATCTATTACTTTCTATAGTGTCTACATATCGCGCAGTTGCTCTGTGAACACTGTTCCATCACTACCAGTACACAGACACTCCAAAACACCATACGCAAAAAGATAGTAAGTGAACTTTGAACTTTAGCAACATATATCCACACAGAAATTATTAAAACGATTGAAAATTCAAATCTAACTAACGCCGATTTGGCTCGTGAAAATCAAAATAAACACTTGACGTCATCCCATCTCAAAAATTGGCCAAAAGTTTGTAGGCAATCTCTTCTGTTTAGGGATCTTGGTTTGAAGCAACGTTTTGCAATAGTTTGGCGTTCGCGTGTTTTTGCTGATTGTTTCATCACTCTCATCAGTATACAATGCATTAGTAGTGCAATGCAATACTTTTCTTCTTCTACTTCAAGCTGGTATTTAACATCGAAGCAAGTCGGTGTATCAAAAAGTACGCCCAAATTCTTGAATTCAGTGACACTATTTATCTTGAAATTATTGAGTTTGCAACTGTTATGGTAGGGAAGTCACTTTCTGCTAAAAGTGACCACGTTGCATTCCTGTATGTTCAACACTAACTTATTACTGACACACCACCTATGAACTCCATCAAGATTTGCTTGAAGTTCCAACAAGTCTTCTTCGGAACGAATATTACAAAACATATTTAAATATTGTCTGAAGCTATTTATTTGTGGCATAATTTTAGTTTTTCTTTAGTTTTATTGGGGTTTTGCCACACTTCTGAAAAAATAATAAAGATTAATTAAATAGGCCCTTGTGCCAAACGGAACAGTCAAGGGTTATTTTTGAAACTAAGTTTGCCTAACCAAAAAATCTCACACTGAAAAAAGCAGATAAGTAAAAAATAACAAAAATCACATCACTATCGCGCACTTCCGTATTATTGACGTTTCGAAAAACTCTCTGTTTTCGTTCTCAAAATCGTAGTAACAATTTATAAACGTATGTCAAGTTTGACAGTTTGTTTGTTTGACAAAAATTTTTCAAAAATAACCCTTGACTGTTCCGTTTGGCGCAAGGGCTTATTTAATTAATCTTTATTATTTTTTCAGAAGTGTGGCAAAAACCCAATAAAACTAAAGAAAAACATATTTAAATCATCAGCATAAATAAGAATCAAATTTATCAACAACATGATTAATAAATATATTAAAAATTAAAGGTCCTAGATACTGAGCCTTGGGGCACACCAGAGGTGGCAATATATTCAATAGATCTAAAGCCACGATATTCAACGTACTGACTTCGAGGATGTAAATAAGAACTGAAGAATTTAATTAGTTGGTTGGAACAGCCGATCCTTCTAAGTTTCTGGAGAATAAGACAATGGTCAAGTTTATTGAAGGCCTCACTGAAGTCGGTATAAATAGCATCGACTTGTTAGAATACATCAACCATCTCAAAGACATATTGATTCAGGCAGAACAGGTTCGTAACAGTAGAACGCCCCAGCATGATACCTTTGTGCAATACACATTAAAATATTTTAGAGAAATTACATATAACAGAGATGGGCCTATAGTTAGTGACATCCTTATTATCGCCGTTCTTGAAAACATACCCTAGAGATCTTCCAAATGTTTGGAAATGCACCAGACATTAAACAAAAAGTAAATAATTTTGTAAGGTGGGGGGAGGGGGTAAGGAAGTACTGAGGCACAATCACGGATAATGTTGAGTTGAATAGCTAAATTATTTTATTAAAAAAAAAAAAAAACTATACACCTTCTAAAGGTAAGTACTCGCTGAGCAACAAACATATGGTGCAAAAATTTGCTATCATTTTTAGTTGAACAGCAATTCAATGGTTGCACTAGCAGCCACCATTTTTCTCGAAAACGGAACAAGCTGCAAAATTTAAATTGGTGGTATGAATTAGCAACAAAATATTAATCACGTTTAAGGTGGTCGCTGAACTTGACTTGCTTGCCAGGAAAATAGACGTGAAGTGGAGTTTTATTCAATACAACAATAAACTAACGTAATAGGGACGTTTTACGCCATAAACGTTTGCCCCCTCCTCGCAATTTTCAAGTTTCGACGCCTATGTGTAAAGTAAGTTTATTGGTTAGACCATTTTTTCATGTTACTTATTCATTTCACTCCGGTATCTTTGGATATTCGCAGGTGGCATGGTAACATTCCTGTTATTTGCTATGCACTAGATTATTCAGTTATTAAATATCTAGTTATTTAGAAAACATATTTCAACAATACGATAGCCTTAAATATACTTCAATAAAGTAAAAAACTCCAGTAATTACTTTAACATTTTTGTTGGTCACATACAAGGCGTCCAAAATATGAGTGCCTTTATTTTGCTGCATGATAAATTGCACCAAACCAAATATACCTTTTTTTTATCTGACCAACGGTATTAATAGTTATAACAGCAAATAGCTTTTGAATATGTGACGTTATAGACATACCATAATATCAGATGTTTCTACATAATAACGACTTCAACAAGGTATATACCTTTTACAGATAAAAAAGGTAGGAGAATCGACTGTTTTAATAGTCAGATAAATACACTAAGCCGCAAAAAGTTTCCAAAATGTTTGCAAAATATTTGAATTTTTTAAAATGTTATTTACAAATATCGAAAATAAAATTTTAATTTTGACACTGCATCTTTTTAGCCATCAACTTTTGACTAAGGTAAGTTTGCATTTATTTCTGGATACCCTGTATTATTGAATCAAATTATAATATAAAGCGTTGCGAAAATATAGGTGCTGTAACTGCTGATAGATATTATTACAATGAGAAGAAAACGTAAAGTACATAAGAATAAAGGGAAGAGAAGGTAAACAAAAAAATGGTTTCAGAAAATAAGTCACGAGCTCACGGGACATTATTGTGTACAAAAAGCAGTCGATAACTCTCTTAATTCAAATGGAACGGAATTATGGAGATTGGCAAAACCCTTGTAAAACGTAACAAAAAAAATGGAACACTTGACGTAGCATTTTAGTACTGCCATTAAATTCAGAAAGTGCAATATCTTAAGGTTTCATGGCATACCAAAAATTAAATACCTATGTCAATAAACTCCGAAACGGCTGAAAAATATATATATTTTTAAAGTAGCTTGTATAGCAATTTTCAAATCTATATCTCACTTGATTCTCTATGTATAACATCTGAAACCGACGTAAGTAACTTGTCTGATTCAAATTTGATACATGTTATAAAGGCACGGAAACCAATAAAAAATATCTTTTACTATTTCCTGCATCAATGTATGGAAGGGCGTGTGACCACATCTCTTGAAAATTACCCTACCCATGAGTTTTTTAAAGGAAAGAGAATTTCGCACAACAAATGCTTCTTATCAATTTCAACTTTTTTTAAAATTGTTAGATTTCAATTGAAAATGGCAGATTGGATTTGCTGTTCTTAAAAAGGGTGAATATACACTATACAGCCTGTATATCTGAGAAACGAGAGATTTTAGTAACAAAGTTTATAAACTTTTTTTGTTGCTTTAAAGAAATAAATCAATCGTTAAAAATATATTTTGCTGGAAGAATCCCAAGTAATAATATTTATCTAAGCCTCTCAAACCTACATAATCTATTCTTCTCCATAAAGGAACAAAAAAAAAAGTTAATTGCTAAAATCTTTTGATATACCTAAAACCAATTTAATATCAGGTGTTAATATCCTTGTTGTAATAGCAAATTAAATACACATTCTCTTTTTATCCAAAATTTAGTCAAGAGAAAATGATACGAGACATTTTTTATGTATAATTGTTGCTCGTACAAGCGTATAAATCATTTTCAAAGTGAGAGCGTCTCACATCCCCTCATCTGGTACCGACGCAGTTATTTTTTGGGAAAAAAAATCAGTTGCAAATGTAACTAAACTATCTATCACACTAAATAATTTACCATTTTTTTTATGGTGTTTAAATAAAAATATATATTTTTTTTAAAACTTTCAAGGTTGAAAATCAGTAACATTTCTCATCCCTACAACTAATACACAAATCAACAGATACTTATATCGGTTTTAAACTGAAACGTAACTTTTTAACCTACAGTTTATAATACATAATAAATTAAGTATTATTTTATGACTGTATGTAAACTAAATGGGCTGTAAATTTGATATTATATTTAAGGCAACTAAATAGTTTGGAATATTTCCTGGCTGAAGTAGGCTCAACTCGTACGACGTACCTACTTTAGCTTATAATTAGCTTCTACTCATAACAAAACAACAGATGTTCGTTGAGACCCTCTAAACACTATGAGCTGTAATTAACTCGGGCATATACTTTATACATAAATACAAAGGGCGTTTTATTTCGTTTGTGTGCCGAAACCGTGGAATTTATGTCTTAATTCTTATATTTCTGAGAGAGCGGTTTAGATATCCAACAAATTAAACCAAATTTTAAGGATATTAAAAATTGAAATATTACAGCGCGAGCACAAAATTTTGAAGACAC
>JALDAQ010000125.1:0-29000 GCA_025584915.1 Monochamus saltuarius
ACTAATCATTACTTCTTTAGGAAGAGTTGTTAATTGTTCCTTCGTTAATTTTGTAAGAGTTTTATACTTGGAGAAAACTCGTAAGAAATCAGCTATCTTTTTAATTTTTTCACGCTCTTCTTTTGGCGTCATTGGAACATAAATTATTAGTTAGAAAGTTCAAACATAAGTGCCCGCACCACACTGTATTGTATTTTTGTTCACGGTTGTGATTATAGTAAATTTTACTAGTGGACTTGCTTTTATATGTAAATATTTTACAAGTTCCTTCGGAGGGGGAGGTTTCCAAAACTATCGTAATAGGTTAATAATATTCCCAATTTTCTTGAATGCCACCCAATGAGTACCTGGACCCTTTATGCTATCTAAATTTAAAATAGCTGATTCATTATGTCGGGCACCACTCTCAGGAAGATTGTCTCGCATAAATACACCTCGGAAATATGGAATTTTCAAAATATTAGCATAATGACTAATATCGATATCACTGAGTGGTCTTCGAGGCAGAGACTTTAGAAGTTTTTGAGAATTTTGGTTTTAGATAAAGTCCTGTTCTATATGACTTTATATACATCCCTTCACCTTTTTTTCCAAGGGGTATAGATTCAATTTTTTTATTATTACGTACTTCTTTAGACAATCTTTGATTAGCATTATTCACATCACTAATAGTTTTATATAGACCTGCAGCACCGCCAGCTAAACTTCCCAACGCTGATAGTCCCGCAAATATTTTGAAATAGGAATAATTCGCGGTATAGGAATATTTCTTTTCCACCTGATTTTTTCACATATCTTCGCGCTGCTTGCAAAGCGAAGTGTGTCGCTTTCTGTGCATTACTAGAAACAAATCGTTTTCCACCAGCTTTTCGTATTTCATTTCGCACTGTATGAAAGACACCACCACTAAAGGTGACCTTCTTTTCCTTTTTCTTTTTTTTATCTTCCTTCTGGAAATGGCTTTAGATTTACTACCCATACCTAGACGTTGCTTTGCCTTCATGATATTTGTAACTAACCAAGCAGCTGATTTTTCTTTAAAATTGGCGTCCTTAGATTTAACTCTTTGCCAGGCGCTTAGTTCTAATTCGTGGTCTGCTTTATGACGTGTTGGTAAATCTTTATAGTTCTCATAAACACGGTCATGAGCTTTACAAGCCTGGTCGAGAGGATTAATACCCTGATCACCTCTCGCTATCCTTTTCTGAAATTTTGTACCAGGACCACAGTATTGATATCCTCCAGGCAAATGTAATTCGAACGGTAGTTTATTTATTGCGGAATTTATAAATCCCCTTCCTGATCGTGAATTTAACACTTTATGTCTAGATTCGCTGACGAACGGCATTAAAATGAGCAAAAATAATAAATAAACGTAATTATATTTGTCTGGTGCTCTATTAGATTATATGATCATAGTACTCGTATTTACAATACTAACTGCTGATTAAATACTACATATACAATGCATTTCTATTTATATAGCATCAAACAGTCCAGCAATGCGGATTGTAAAACAAAAGGAGACGTTCGTAGTGGATAATTTCGATGAACGTGTGGGAAGTGGTGTAAATATTAACAATAGACGTCATGGACTGCTATTGCCTTCAACAATTCGAGGTTTGGTAATTGGTCCTTCGAATTGTGGGAAAACCAATGTTATGATATCACTTATTACACACCCACATGGTTTACGTTTTGCAAATATTTATTTATACTCCAAGTCATTGTATCAACCAAAGTATGAATATCTTCGAAAGATTTTGAACTCCATTGATGGGTTAGGATTTTATACATTTAATAATAATGCTGAAATCGTTGATCCGTCGGAAGCCAAACCAAACTCGGTTTTTATATTTGACGACATTATATGTGAGAAACAAGATATTATTAGATCATATTTTAGTATGGGTCGACATAAATCTATAGATAGTTTTTATTTGGCTCAAACATATTCGAGAGTGCCAAAACAACTAATTAGGTATAATTCGAATTTTATAGTAATGTTCAAGCAAGACGAAATGAATTTGCATCACATATTTCAAGATCATGTATCACCGGACGTTACATTCAAAGAGTTTCTGGATATGTGCGCAAAATGCTGGATGGATAAATATGGGTTTCTGGTTATTGACAAAGATAGTGAAATACAAGAAGGTAGATATAGAAAAGGTTTGGATAGTTACATATATCCATAATACACATTAATTTTTTCATTAATTGTGAAGGAAGTGGCGATGGGTACACATCAAAAAAAAATGAAGAAGATTGAAGTTGATAAGAATGAAAATAATATTAGTGATTTAGATTTGAAACGGAAATTAATAGAGGCAACGGATGCTGTTCGAAAGAAATTCAACTACATTAAAAATAGACATGTTGAAAATAAAGTAGCATTGGAAAAAATATATGAGCCATTAACGAAACCATTGAAAACTATATCTGAAGCGACACAAACCGTAAATTTCATGCCACACAACAGTATTTAGCAATACCTCCTAAAAAAGTTACAACCAGCAGTGCTAGTGCTGAAATATTAAATATAACTAATGCAGCTTACAAAAATTATGATGTAACATCTGGATTCTACCAGAGCAAAACAAAAAGTATGTTGAAGTTATAAAACCGCTGTTGCACCGTAGAAAGATCTACTACTACTACTCGATCTATGAAAGGTTCGGTTATAATACCAAATAAAAAAATCTATACAGGTGAAAAGGTGGACTACATATATTGGAATAAGCCTAAAGAATTAATTGATCGCTTAAAATTATTATGGAGTTCCGAAATGGCTGGTCATTCAGGTCACTAAAATGAAATATTGTTCATAATAGACGAATTAAGGGAAGAAGGGATTATATATTAGTGGAATATCACACATTTGTTTTACGAATGATAAATATATAAAGCAGGAGCTAGTGTATTTCTATCAATTGCAATTTGAATACGAAAGAAAAATGGGCTCCAATTTGGACGTCGAAAAGGTAGTCGCTGTGTAGGTCATCGTGGTTCTCAAGGCGTTGGTTTCAATCTGACCAATGAAAAACAATATGACATTCAAGGCAAACAATTAAAAAATATTGGCGATCCAATAGATGAAAAAGATTGTGCAACATTAAAATATGTAAATTTAATTGTTAGCCAATCGACCAACCTCATAACCGATACATTTATAGGTTATATAAAGAAGGAAAGGGATCAAACCATAGATGAAGTAACAAAATTGATAAAAAATTCCGAAACTAAAATGATTGAAATTATAAACGATGTGAAAGTAGAATTGGTTGCAATAAAGTTAAAATAGAAAACAGTTTCAAGCTCAAATTAATTTGATGCAGGATGTATCAGATTTGGTGATAGATGTGGAAAAAATTAGACAAGTTATTGCGAAACATTATTAGAAATATTAGTGTATCAATTTATAAAAAAGGGGTGCAAGTTGTCACAAGTGTTCATTGTGAAATAGATTAGAGCAACACTTACATCTTCCTGTATCATTGTTTTAAGATTGGATCATAGAGGAATATAATGTTCATTAGTGATACAAAACGACAAATTGTTAATGAATAACATAAACCGGCCCGAAAAAATTTTAGAAGGCGAAAAATAATAATAAAACTTTATGCAGACCACTGGCAATTAGATTTAATTGAGATGCAAGAATTTGCAAGGAAAAATAGAAATAATCGGTATATACTCATAGCAATTGATTGTTACTCAAAATATGTTTGGGTCAAACCGTTAAAGAATAAAACCGCTACTGAGGTTTCTGTTGCTATGAAAAATGTTTTGCAAGAGGCTGGTTATTCCCCAAAAAACCTACAGAGTGATCAAGGACTTGAATTTTATAACAAACACTTCTCAAAACTGATGCGACAATACAACATAAACCATTATTCCACGTTAAAAAAGCAGCAATTGTGGAACGAGTAATTAGAACTTTGAAAAATTGGATATATAAAGAGTTTTCTGCCAGAGGTAATTATAAGTGGATTGATATCCTGCCTGATATTATAAATTCATATAATAACAGAGTCCATCGTACTATAGGAATGAAGCCTATCGATGTGAAACCAACTACTATATTAAACGTTTATAATCATCCAAAAGTTGCATTGAAACCAAAATTTAGCACAGAAGATATAGTTTGTATAAACAAATTCAAAAACGTATTCGAGAAAGGATATACTGCCAACTATTCGACGGAATTATTCAAAATTACGAAAGTAAATATAACAAATCCGACAACTTATATGCTGGAAGATATGTGTGGTCAGCCGATTAGAGGGTCTTTTATGAATGGGAACTACAAAAAACAAAACACCCTAATACGTATTTAGTGGAAAAATTTTTGCAACGGAACGGTGATAAGTTACTATGCAAATGGTTGGGTTTACCGGCATCTCAGAACTCGTGGGTGAAGAAAACAGATATAGTGTAAAAGGGATATTTAGTACATAATATTCTATAACCTGTAGTTATAACAAAATTTGCACCACAGATAATAATAAAAACATATATTAATATATTTGATGTGTTTTATTTATATACCTTAGGCATACTCTCGATGTCTGAGTCACTGTCGATATCTGCCCGCATTAAAATATGAATATGGAATTATGTAAAATACAATTAAAAAAAGTTATGAAACAATATGAAGTAACGCATAAAAATTATACACAATATATTCATTACAAAACTTTTATTCCTTTTTTTATGTTAATATTTACAAAATAAATACAAGTTTAATAACGACTACATAATACTAATTCTAATTGGAATAAAAAAATACTATACAATATTGTTATAATGTTTATATATATACACATACATAACGAATTATATATTTTCATGAACTTCATCAATTTCATTCTCCGAGTCAGTGTCCATGTCTCTTTCCACCTCTCCAAATACCTAAGCCATATTGTTCAAAAACTCTTCTAGGCGACCTATAATAGAACAAAAAAAAAATATTTTAGCAATTACATTAAATTGTTACAACTTTCTTACCATTTAACAAATCTACACTCAAATTATCCGGTGTAGACGTTCGTGACGATGTGGTGGAGTCCGGCACTTGGTTATCATCTTCGTTGGTATCACTCTATTTTGATACTGTGCTGTCACTCCATGCTGATGATGGTCTAGCCGGCGAGTGGAAAGGATAGGTTGTGGAGTCAGCTTCTGCTATTTCCACACCGGTTACTTCTCTACCATCCATGTTTATTATAGACTTCGTTGCAGGAGACTAACTTTTAATATGAGAGTCTGGTAGATGTGTCCTAAGAAGTGCACTATTCAGAGCTGAAAGCGAAGTCTGCTTTGATCGACGTGGGAGCCCTTTTTGTTGAGGTCCAGGTAGTGGCTTGTGGTATAAACAAATTAGATCAGATCTGCCTTGAGCACGATCAAAAGTACTCTGAGAGCAAATATATTGAGAAGAGACATCAGATATTAAGGATTTCATATTTTATGTAAGTTATTGTTTATTATAAGATGTTAAGTAAACTTCACAATAAATGAGTGATGAAATTTGTGTTGAGAGTGATTTGAAAACTCAAAAACAATACTTTGTTGATATTTTTGAATTTACTGCAAACTCAGACACAAATATGATTTGTGTATCAAATAATTTTTCACTATCGATATATTGGAGATAAAGAAATGAAGCTCTGTACTTTCTGCCTGTATGATGTCGTAGAAGGTTTTGACATCAATATACACTGCAAGCAAATCACCCTACACGCTACGGTAGCTGCTTCCAATTTTGTGGGTCAAATTTTTCAATGTGGCACCTGCAGTTTACCACTATTTAATTACGTACTTACTAAATACTGTTTGCTTTGTAACGGAAAATGATGTGTACTGTAAATAAAACAATAAATACTTGTAAACTGTTAACATTGTATTATTTGCATCCCAATATTAGATTTGAAAATACCAAACGCGCTAATAAACAGACAGATGTATATGCAACCATTATTACAATTATTACTAATTTACTCTACTCTCGAATAGATGACACTGTGATGCAGTTTTACTTACTTAATCACATCTGGCGAGCATGTTTTACGTTACAAGTTTCAGGTCAACGAATTACTGAATACTGAATGTAAAGCTTAAGCTCGCTGTAAAAAATGTTCAGACTATAAATTGGTTTTCGCCGTTGTTTCTTAATTTATATAGTAGTTTTTGGTTAAATATAGTTACTTATGTGCAAAGTGAGTGTATTTTTCTAGCCCTGCACTGCAAGTGACTTAAATATTTGGATACTATATACTTTGTAATTTGTAAGTACTTCACTCACCTTTTAAAAGCTTTTAAGCACGTTAAATTTAAATATCTATTCATTAAGTATCACATTTTTTATGTAAAACAATTACATTTTATAGCTTCCCTCATTTTATAGCTATATCAGGTTTATCAGTTTTCTGTCCAAATGTGAATTCCTTTCATTTAAGCAGTTCTTTTTTTTTGGTTGATTAATTAAAAAATGCATATTTCAAAGACACCTGCATTAATTTTATTCATATATTTGTATACTCAAAACAATTGCTATGATAAATATCGTGTACAAGAGAAATATACTAACATATTATTTAAAAATTACATTTAGGTATATATTAAAAAAGCTGGCAGTTTCAATTTAAAAACAAATAATACTTAATAATTTATTTTAAAAATAGACACTACAAATAGCTAGAAACACTAAAATTAACAGAAAAAAATATCACAAAATAATATTAAATTTTTTACACAAATCATTAATATATATTTTTAATTAAACATAAACAAATAACAATATTTACATAAAAGAAAATATAGTTTTACTCGCAGTAAAAGTTCGCAAAGATGAGCCGTACCTCGAAACTTTTATGTATACGGTGTGGCAGAAAAAATTGATGGGTGCTAAATATATGCAATAACATGTATAATTTAATTTTAATATAAAATTCAATTATCAATTTATAACTAAGTTACAATTTCGGAAACACTATCACATATATTCAAAACCTCCTCATATCCTGCCAATAAATTTCGAAGATTGTTTAATTTACGCTCATACTTGCGTACCTTTTAGCAGCTCGGAACGTTGCAAAACTTTGGCGGTTGCATAGTCTTTACTTTTCTCTTTGAACCGCCGCGCCTCTTCCAAAAATCCCAAGAAATTTTGTATTCCTACATTCTCTTCATCGAAACTTTCGTCCGCTCGTGGGGTTGACGTCGATTCAGGTCCACTGATATCTTCATACCTCGGGACGCTAGTATTTGGAACCAAAGTAGAAGGTAGAACTTTTCGCGATTGTCCAATGGGACGCAAATTTTTAAGATCACCATCGGTGATCTCAAAACTACTGTTGAATTCTTCAGCTTTTATGTCCTGGAAGGCTGAAGTTCCAGCCTCCATTCTTAAATGCTGCAGAAGCTTGATGCACAACGTCACCATTAGGAACTTCAAGGGACTTCACTGTTGTTCCACAGGGTGCATCCAAATCGTCCTCAGTGATGCCCTCGTCCACATACTCGGCTGCCTACACGCACAAAAAAAGCAGGAAACAGAATGTTAATTTGACTACATATTTTTGAAGATTATTACCTCTGCTTCATTATCCTCGACACCTTGATTGACATCGACGACTGCTTGACCCAACTCCTCAACATCGTCTACTTCCTCCAGCTGGTCCATCTCGCTTTCATGGTCCGAAAGCCCATCATCTTCAATGACTGGGATACCCCATTCCACGCCCTGGGCCAGCTCTTCAACAATAAGTACATCCTCTGCCTCATCGATCTCACTTTCATGGTCCGACACCCCGTCATCTTCGATGATTGGGATACCCCAGGCTTCCTATATAACAAATTTCATAAGATTAATTTATAAAACATTTTCACAATATTTACCTCTTGCTCCATAGCAGCTAACTTCCTCAATAAACTCCAGTTTACAAATCCCAGACGAACCATAGTTGATTTTTTAGGTATTCAAGTGTTTCCAGCAAGTTGTAGACAACAACTAATCATAAACTTACCTCCTCTCGAGTTATATACCGTTTCTGATGTGATGTCACAGATCATAAAACGGTGTTACGTCACACACAGAACTGTATAAAACTTTGTGGAATCAGGAGAATTTATTCTATAGATTTCAACTAGTAGTCTAGCATCAAAATGCCATTTCCAAAAGAGTGAGACTCGAAAGTGAAAGTAAAAGTGCTTCGTTTCAGTGTGAAGGATTTGTTTACATGTCATAATTGTTATGATATGACAAAAAGACAATTTATTAATGATAGTACGGGACTTTGTCGTATATGTGCAGAGGAAAATCGTATACCAATAGAAAGACCACAAGCTGGTAAATGTGAGAGTTGCAACAAATTAAAAACCACTAATTTCGGAATTATTAGGGATCGTTGTCAAAGCTGTATCACTGAAGATCACCCCCTGAGGCAATGCTGTATTGTATGTCATTTATATACGGATGATTGTTGGCATGCGGTCTGCGCTTTTGATCGAGAGTATATATTTTTATGTGAAAAAGCTGGATACATGTATGATAATGCAAATAAACATTTTAAGTGTTGCTCCTGTTTAACAAATCGCCAACAAATTTTGCGAAATGAATTGTTTAATACATAAAATAATCTTATATTTGTATATAAATAAATTAATGTTTTACTTAAACTTTTTTATACTTAACTACCATATAAATTAATTATATATGTATGAATTTTTTATGTCAATATAAACTTATAAAATATAAAGTTATGTAACTATTGTTTTTTTTATTATATATTCATTTATATTTCTTTGTATATACAACTAAATATACTGAAGATGAAACATATTTTTATTTTTTTAATAAAAATCACCCTCGACAACCCGCAACCTCTCTCCATCCCGCATCCTGTCTAACAGTAACGACCTTTCGCGGTGCCTCTCGCCCAATGTCCGCCGCATGCCGGAATCTCTATTGTCCACCTCAACGTCTCTCTTTTGGTATTTTTTGAGGAGTTCTATGAAGGTGGATATAATATGTTGCTCCGCAGGCTGCGAACACTGGAATTCATCATCGCTATCGTCGTCGCTGATGATGGTGGCCGCAGGTCCGGCCTGGGGTGCGGGGGCCGCATGAAGTACCTGCGTCGCCTGGGGTGGTGCGGGGGCCGCATGGAGTACCGGAGTCGCCTGGGGTGGTGCGGGGGCCGCATGGAGTACCGGAGTCGCCTGGGGTGGTGCCGGGGCCAGATGGACTACCGGAGTCGCCTGGGGTGGTGCCGGGGCCGCATTGGTGGGCGGCGTAGGTCCTACCTGAGTGCCGGACCGCCGGAGCCGCATTGGTTAGCGCAGGTCCGGCCTGGGGTGTCGGGACCTTATGCTGATGAGACTCCGCCTTCGGAGCTGGTACTGCTAGCCATGGAAGGATCTCCATTAGATCCTTCGGTTGTTGCTGGTCCACCCCCCTGACGATGGTGTGCGATACTATATTTCTTATTTTTGGCCCACGGCACACGGTGGGTTTCTGCGACTTTTCGTCGCGGCTCCGCTTTGCCCTCGATGACGATGTTTGCGAGGACGATGGTCTCTTGAAAGCTGCTCTTACAAGCGGCTTCTGCTGGAAGATACCATCTTCTTCTATATCACTAATCGGTGACAATGCACGAGGGACATCATGAATATTCTTCAAAGCCCTCGCTATGATGTCATCAGAGGGAATGACACCCATGTCAAATGGTTTTCCCCGGCTTGCACTCTTCTTGGAGCTTGATGGGTTTTTTGAATTAGAACTTTCTCTAACCATGTTTTCAATACAAAACACTATTGCACGAAAACAAGAAAACACGAAAACAATAAAACACAAAAACACGAAAACAAGAAAACACGAAAACACTGTTGCTGCTAGAGCTGTCGGTAAGACTGACTAACATCTGCGTGGTACTCCTCCTTTTTGTCTGCTTCGAGCTCCTCCCACTACTGCACTTCTCCCACTAGTGCACTTCATTGCACAGCGCATGTGTAACCGAATGCTACCAACCTTATAACTTTCTACATTTGTGAATCCAGTAAATAAAACACATGTATTAGTAATTTATTATTTATTGAATATAATCATATACGAAATAATTAAATTTGTAGAAATACACAACAATTATATTATATATGTTTGAAATGTTTATTTAGTGGAAAAATCTAAAAAAGAAAATTTATAATTATCTCACAGCAAAAGCAGCTGCATATGATTATAGTATATCTAAATATTAAATATAATAACTAGATTAAAGTAAAGATGAAAATAACTAGAGTAAAGAGAGAGGAGACAGGTAACATGTAACATAGAGGATTTTATGTATAGATAAAATGTAAATTTAACTATATATACTGAAATAAGTTTGATGTATATATAATTTTACATCATTTTTTAAATTTTCTAAAATGTTCGACTTTTTTATTTCAAACGGGAGCATGTTATAGAGTTTAGGTCCGTAGAAAAATAGAATGTGTATGACTTTTTTTAAACATAATGGTAAATTTATTGATAAATGTTCTAGAAATCTAGTGTCTTTATATTTTTTGAACAGCAAATGTATTTTTATTATTAAAAGTCCATAGTAAGCAGTTGTAAGTAAAAATATTTCTTACATTAAGAAATCTTAATTATACATTATTTTGTGTTATATTGATTTAAGCATAGATTTTCCAGTTATTCGATTGCTTCTTCGAGAGTCTGAATTAATCATTTTAAATTAATATTTTCACTGATTCCCGCCGCTTGACTTAAGACAGTTACGAAACAATCGATCGATTGATCGTGTGTGGTTTGATAATACTTAATGTCGTCGTGGCCCCATGGCAACGTAGAAACACTATTAGGAATGACAAAACGTTTATCGTCGTAATGGGAAAGCGCAACCTTGTTTTTCAATTCAGTATAAATATGGTGCAACTCACTTCGAAACGAGTTCATCTTTCTGAAAATTAAACCACCCTCTACAATTTTTTTATAGTCGTCCACGGTTAAATTGTTCTTTATAACAGACTTCTTTACCCCTTTGGCTTTTTTTGTTTCGGAATTTACAGATTTTATGTAATAGGCTTTAGCACCTGTCCCGTAGAATTCCATTATTGGATCTTCTGGAAACTCATCTTTCATTTTCCCCAATATAGAAGTAGACACGGGAATACCTAACTCGTTTCCTTCCTTATAATTAGAAGTATCAAAGTGATCGATATTATATTTAATAAAGTTATAAAAGTTATCTGTGAAAATTTTGATAATCAAAGAATCGGTGTCCGTGTAGAGTAATGAAGCGTCGGCACCGATTTGGTTTTATTATATCATAAAAGAAACCATATAATACGGTTTTAGATAATTCTAATATGGAAAACCCGAGGTAAAGAGGTTTATTATAATGAACTTTAACTTGCCCATATGTATGGCCACGAAATCCTCTGAAAATATGGTGCATGATTTAAAGTTAGGTCGAGCGATTAATGTGTTCGCGCCGAATGATTTTTTATATATTTTCTATTATCTACATTCTCCATTGTTTTCCCATATACGGCGTTATTCTTAAGCTTGTAAAAATCCTTCTCGAATTTGTTTGATGTGCCATTTCGCATTGTAGTGTTTAGATCTATATAGACTTTTAACCAAAGGCTTTGATTAAATTTAATTATGCGATATACTTGTGATACTTTCAACCCGTTTTTACGGCTTGTTTTAAAGTCCTAAAGTGTACAATATAGTTATATTTAATATTTAAATTTGGTATTAATTTTGGAATTTTGATCTTCCACCGGGCGGAATAATATTCTCTGCCAAGAAGGGTATGTTTGCATGTGAATCGTGTAATGTTTTAGGATATTCTACATCTACTTCCAACGCGTAACCGTAAGGTCCTTCATCAGGAATATCCATAACGTTAAAATTTAAAATTTCTTCTTCCGTTAACCACTGGAAACCGCCGGTTGGTAGACATTGCGGCATGCTGTGTCCGTATAGATTTGTGGCATCCAAATATGTAATAAAGATGAACGCTCGTTCGGATTATAATTTGGAAGAAATGTGTCTCCTCCCAACACACAAACTTATGCCCCGCGAACGCCAAGTCGGAAGAATTGTAACATTGTTGTTTTGTTTACGTTAAAAATAAAAATATTAATATCAGCGAGAGAATAGCGGACTGCCCGTAATTTTCCAAAAGAATGAGTGGGTAGTAAAAGCGACTTACCAGGAAATCTTGCCGTGGGTACGTCGGAGGGCCCTCTGATGTCGTCTCGATCGTTCTTCGAAGCAGGGAAAAGGATTTAGCGGAAATAGAAATTGCGTAAAGCGGTGGAAAACACTGGTTTTTCACTAAGAACGGTTAGACTTATTCAAATAGTCATTAACGACTAACTGGGAATTTTGGAAGGAGGTCGCAAAAACCCAGCTCATTCTGTCCGCGCAAATAAAAGAAAAAAGAGCAAAAGTAGATAAGTTTTTACTTTGAACGGACATACAGGGCGCGGATTATTTTGAAAAGTAAACTATTAATAATGCTCAATATAACAAAATACTAATTAACTTATAATTAAACTAAAAATAAGACAAATACGTAACATTCCGGCCCACCAAAATGCTATGCATTTTCGAAGGCAGAAACGGGCAATGGGCATAATTTTATTAAAGGTCGTTTAAGAATACCATTAACCGTGTTTACATCAGCTACTCGTATAGTTCCATCGGTACCAGGGTAAAGAGTTGAGATTCGGCCAAGTCGCCACTTAAGAGGAGGAAGACAATCATCCTTAATTAGTACTAACGTACCAATTTCGGGAGAAACAGAAGGTTGCAACCATTTGCTCCGTTGCTGCAATGTATGCAGATACTCGCGGTGCCAGCGTTTCCAAAGATCTTGGTTCATTCTTTGCAAAAGCTGCCAACGATTCAGACGATTTAATTTTATATGAGTTAAGTCGGAATCTGGTACAGTGGTAAGAGGTTCGAGAGTCAAAAATGCCCAGGTGTTAATACAGAAAAATCGTTCGGATCCGAACTGAGCGGAGTTAGGGGGCGTGAATTGAGAATTGCTTCAGTCTGACACAGAATTGTATAGAATTCTTCGTAAGTCAAAACCTGATCACCCATTACTTTAACGAGGTGACTTTTCATTGACTTAACCCCGGCCTCCCAAAGCCCCCCAAAATGAGGCGCAGAAGGGGGTATAAAATGCCAGACTAGGCGTTCGGTTGACGCGGCTAGGCGGGTAAAATTTAAGAGTTCCTTATTAGCTTTGACAAAACACGTGCCGTTGTCACTATACAGATGACTAACGCGGCCACGGCGAGCAATAAATCTCCGTAAAGCTGCTAAAAAGGAGTCTGCGGTTAAGTCGCATACGAGTTCAATGTGAATAGCTTTAATAGATAAACATATAAACAAGCACACATATGCTTTGTAAGTTTTAGAACCACGACTTTTACTAAGAATTATGTTAAAAGGTCCTGCATAATCAACACCTGAATGCGAAAACGGTTTATTAGGCGATACTCTGGGGTGAGGTAAAGCACCCATTAAGGGTTGAAAAGGCTGAGGATTAGTTTTAAAACATTTAATGCATTTAGAGAGAACATGACGTATAGCGCGTTTAGCGGATAAAACCCAGAAATTTTGAACAAGTAAAAATTGAACTGCTTGATGTCCGGCATGAAAATATTTCAAATGGATATTTTCAATCAACAAATAAGTTAATCTACTTTCTAGGTAACAATGCTGGATGTTTTTGTCATATAACATACCAGAATGATGCAATCTTCCTCCTACTAGGAGTATTCATGATTGATCAATAAAAATATTTAATTTTTGAATAGGTTTTGGAAGTTTTTTATGTGTCAAAATTTTATTAATTTCTTCCGGAAAAGCAATTTCTTGTTCGCGCTTGGTTAAAGCCAGCAAGGCACTGTGATGTTCTTGTAAGGAAAAACATCCCTTTAATTTAGTATTTGGATATCGACAGTTATTTAAAAACGTAAAATACAACTTACAATGCGCGTTAAGTGATTTAAAGATGAATGATTATTAAGTAAAACATCTAAAAAGTTATCATTGAGCTGAGAGGCAGCAAGCGTAATATTTCTCTTTAGTTCAGAATTTATTTCAGAACTATCAGTGACATTCGAGTGTATGTTAGTCCAACAATTTTCATATTTTTGCAGAAAGTCAGGGCCGGCCCACCAAAGCGAGTTCGATAAAAGCTCAGAAGGAAATGCACCGCGCGACGCAATATCAGCGGGGTTTTGACATGAAGTAATATGATACCAATCTTGGGGGTTGGTTCTCTCCTGTATATAACTCACCCGGTTACTGACAAATGGTTTCCATCGATGTGGATGACTTTTTATCCACGCCAGCGCGATTGTTGAATCAGTATAGGCATATATTTTTGTAAAAGATATTTTATTAGCGTAAGTTTTAAGAACAAAATCTGTTAATTCGGATAACAGAACAGCGGCACACAATTCCAATCTTGGAATAGATATAGTTTTCAGCGGAGCTACTCGCGATTTAGAACAAATGAAATAAGTAGAATACGTATTATTATAACAAGCGCGTAAATATATTACAGAGGCGTAGCCACGATCACTTGCGTCGGCAAAAGCGTGTAGTTCTACATTATAATTATTGGTTTCATTAAGAGCAATATATCTAGGTAAATGAAATTCAGAAAGTAAGGACAATTCGCATTTATATCTGTTCCAAACACGTACGATATCAGCAGGAGGTTCATCATCCCAATTAAGACCTTGGATCCAAAGTTTTTGTATTAAATATTTTACGGAAAATGTTACCGGAGTTAAAAATCCAAGTGGATCAAAGATCCGAGCCAACTCTGATAGCATGTGGCGTTTAGAGCAAGATTTTTCTATGGGCGTTATTTTATAAGAAAATGAATCGGAAGCAGGTTGCCAGCGTAAACCTAAAATTTTAGTAGTTTCATCGTTATCAAGTGACAGGGATGCGGGATTAATTAATGACTGCGATAAATGTGACAAAACTTCGGGTTTATTAGTGGCCCACTTATGTAATTCAAAACCACCACCTTTTAACAAATTTGTTAATTCTTTCTGTAAAGATATAGCATCTTCCACAGAAGGGCAACCGGTTACGATGTCATCCACATAAGTGTCATTTCTTAAAACCTCCGCTGCGCGAGGAAACCTATTTTTTTCCTCTTCAGCTAATTGCAATATAGTTCGCAAAGCTAAGTATGGAGCACAAGAAACTCCATAGGTAACAGTACGCAGACGAAAATCCGTAACAGGATCGGAGGGACTAAAGCGCCATAAAATTCGTTGATAATTTTGATGATCGGGAGTGATTAAAATTTGACGATACATTTTGCATATATCGGCGGTTAAGACAACCTTATGTAAACGAAAGTGTAACAATATTTGTACAATATCTTTTGTAACTTAGGTCCGACTAATAGCGAGTCATTTAAAGAACTGTTACTAATTTTAAAAGATGCATTAAAAACGACGCGTAGACGTGTAGATAAACTATCTGGCTTAATAATACAGTGATGTGGTATATAAAAGACTTGTCTGTATTTATGTTTTCTTTAATAACTTCCATGTGATTAAGTTCAAGATATTCTCGCAAAAATCAGAATACTCTTGATAAAGAATCGGATTTTTTAGTAAACGGCGTTCTAAAGATAAAAAATTATTTAAAGCCAGATTTCTACTATTAGGAAAATTAGGTTCATTATAGCGAAAAGGCAAAGTAACAACAAAACGACCTTCCGAATCTCGGATAGTTGACTCGATATATTTTTCTCGCAGAGTTCGTCATCCGGAGATAGTACAAATCGTTTGGGAATACTTTCAAGCTCCCAAAATTTAGATAAAATTGCATTTAAGCTAGGCTGTTCAGTTTTACATAAAAGCGTTTGAATATTTGATTGAAATTGATTATTTTCAAATTTTCCCATTAGTATGTAACCGAAAATGGTATTAATTGCGGTAGGTTCGTTATTTTTACCTAACACACGACCACTCTGTATAATTAACGGGAATAGATCGGCTCCTAACAGTAAATCAATTGGACCGGGTTTATGGAATTCAGGATCAGCGAGTTTTAAATTTCTTATGTAACTCCAATTTTCTTTGGCTAGCGTTGCATTAGGGAGATCCGAACAATTACGTGGTAAAATTATTGCGTTTACAATTAAATCTAAATTATTTCCATTAATAGGGCGAACCGAAAGTGAAACACATCCTAATTGCGAATTTATTCCCATTTCTCCAATACCTTGAATTTCGGAATAAATTTTAGTTTTTGGTAAACCTAAGCGATTTGAGCATATTTGAGTGATTAAACTAGTTTGCGATCCAGTATCAATTATGGCTCTAATGGTTTGATAATGTCCGCGAATATCACGAACTTCAACAAGGGCGGTGGAAAGTAAAACTTCAGTAGGAGTGCAAGTAAAATTAGCTAGTGTTTGGGTAACCCGCTCAGGTTGCGGTGCAGAACTAAGTTCACTAGTCGAAGGCGAAAGCAATGGCGAGTTTTGATTGGTCGGTAAGACAGAAGATTCTACAGGGCGATCAAAATGTAGCAACGAGTGGTGTCGCTTTGTACAACTTCGACAAGAATGTGTAGATTTACAATATAACGTTTTATGGATATGACTGAAACAATTAACGCATAAATTATTTTGTTTAACGAATTGAAACCGTTCAGAAGGACTTTTCGATTTAAAATCAGGACATTGATATAAAGCGTGGTTATCTTTACATAACAGGCATTTATAAGAAGGATTATTTGTACTAACAAATGATTTAGCGGATGTCGAGTGGCGAACAGGAGACTGTGCACCTTTGACAGAGTTACTTGACTTTGGTTTAATTTTATTAGACCGTTTTAAAGTGTTTAAAGCGTTGCACTGATTATCTAAAAAGGTATAAAGGTCCTTATATTTAGGCATCGTATCCGCGGTACTGCTATGAAGCAGCCCAAAACGAGTAACAGTTTCTTGTGGTAATTTATTAAGCAACATATGGGTTAAGATAAAATCCCAATGTTCTACAGGGTGTTGTAAGTCCCGAAGAGCGTCTAAATTTTCAGAAAATGTATCTATTAAGTTGCGTAAATCATGTGAATTCTCAGAAGTTAACACAGGAGCTTCCTCAATAGCAGTCCAGTGCGCTTGCGATATTAATCTATTATTTTTATAACGTTTAACAAGAGCGTTATAAGCAATTTCGTAATTAGAACCTCTCAATGGTAAACATTTCACTACCTTGAGCGGAGGACCTTCCAGTGATGAGAGTAAATAACTAAATTTCTCTACTGGAGTTAATTTGGGATTTTTATGTACTATAGAATTATACATATCAAGGAATGTTGGAAAGGAACTAATATCACCCTTAAATTTAATTAACTGAAGTTTAGGCAAACTAACGTGAGAAGGAGAATCGGTAACCTCAGTTTTCAGATTCTTTACAGCAAATAATTGTTCAAAAATTAACTTAATTTGAAAAAACGTTTTATCAAATGTAGACATGACCGACAAGGCATCTTCAAATTCATCTTCTTCATTGAACACAATATTAATTAATGCGGTATGTTGTTTACTAAACTCACATTTAATATCTTCCGCCGAGGAGTACATGGCTTTAAACAAATCTCGTTCATCGGCATTGGCGCTAGCATTTTCTGCCGCCTGTAATAAGTTATTAATTTTAAGTATTTCCACATGGCGTAAGGCTTTAATTCTTTTAAGTTTTTCAGCCATAATGTTTAATTACAATTTACAAAGCGTGGTTAAGTCAACGAAAGGTATTCTATTGCAAGTAACAAGTAAGTAATTATTGTATGAAAACCAAACGATGCAATTCTCAAACGCGTCAATATCAACAAATCACCGATTGTCAGTTGTTCACCGAAGAGTCAGGTTATAATTTTTGAAATGATAACGCTTCGACTCGAAAATAAAATTTAAGTAGGGTAACACCTGCGCAGTTTAAATCTCTCCCACTCAGGAACGATAGAACGACGACGAGCAGCTGAACGTGTAAATTATAACGGCAATATTTAAAGCAATATGGCGGCGATTTTAGAAAATTAATAATTTGAAAATATAATTATTTACTTTCCAAAATAATGAAAAATTACGTAATCGCGGTTCGAAGGACCAAAATGTTTTGTTTACGTTAAAAATAAAAATATTAATATCAGCGAGAGAATAGCGGACTGCTCGTAATTTTTCAAGAATGAGTGAGTAGTAAAAGCGACTTACCAGGAAATCTTGCCGGGGGTACGTCGGAGAGGGCCCTCTAATGTCGTCTCGATCGTTCTTCGAAGCAGGAAAACAGGATTTGTAGGAAATAGAAAATGGGTGAAGCGGTGGCATACACTGGTTTTCACCAAGAACGGTTAGACTTATTCAAATAGTCATTAACAACTAACTGGGAATTTTTGGAAGGAGGTCGCAAAAACCCAGCTCATTCTGTCCGCGCAAATAAAAGAAAAAGAGCAAAAGTAGATAAGTTTTTACTTTGAACGGACATACAGGGCGCGGATTATTTTGAAAAGTAAACTATTAATAATGCTCAATATAACAAAATACTAATTAACTTATAATTAAACTAAAAATAAGACAAATACGTAACAATTTAATATCCGTTAAAAGTTCTAACTCGATTTTTGTCAGTCTCAACATAGCATCCCAAGCAAGTGCGGGAGCTGTATAATAATGTGCGGGATCTAATTTATATTTGCTCAGAGAAATTTTTCGAAAGTTCTCAAATATGTCACATAATATAAGCACGTCTGATTTTAAGTATATATCAAAATAATCACCTAAATTTCTACAATCAAATGTTTGCCATGTTTGGCGTGCTCTTTCGTACTCCGTGTCTGATATATGCGTATCGTTTAAATTATCATAAAATTCTTCTTTGCTCGGTAAATTTTCAATATTAAGTTTTTCTAAACCCGTCAAGAAACTACGATTTAATTTAGCTCTTTTGCCTCAGGTTCATTTAAATGCACTGGTTTACATGATTGTCTTTCATGACGACGTAAGTTATCATTGCGTGTAAAACTTTTACCACATACACTGCACAAATACATATTGTGTTTATTATGAGACTCTCACTCGAAACGTTATTCGCAAATAAGTTCCATCTATCCACTCCTTAGATTATATGGTGACTTGAGTAAGAACTGAGCATGCGTTGATTCCAATAAGACTTGAGCATGCACTATTCATTTTTTGTAGGTGAATCTCCAGTACAGTTTCATCAAAACTCTTCAAACTATTGAATAGCACTGAGGTTATATGATGTAGACATTTACCTATCCTACTTAATGATTTTCTAATTGCTATATTATTAGAAAATTCCATTAGCCTCAACACCTGCCTTTAATGATACCGCCTGTCTTTAATCCCTACCTACCTGCCTTACAATTTTGTAAGTAGAAATATCTGTAAATATGAAAATGTAAATGTGTCTTTATTTTTACAGCTATGATATTAAGACATTTACCTACCATACTTATTGATTTTCAGTTCTAATGTAAATATTGTTATATTTTTAAATTATAAACTATTATTATGAAATTTTATGAATATAGCAATCTGGCTTTACTGATACCATCCATCTTTAATCCTGTTGTATTAAGATTGGAAACCTATTCCCATAAATTTACCAGCCCTACTTAATGATTTTCAGTTCTAATATAAATAATACTATATTTTAAATTGTAAACTCTTATTATGAAATTCTATAAATATAACAATCTGATACCGTCCGTCTTTAATCGTGTTATATACCGTCCGTCTTTAATCCTGTTATATTTTAAATCATAAACCCTTATTAGAAAGTTCCATGAATATAACCACTTACCTTTACTGATACCGTTCGTCTTTAATCCTGTTGTATTAAGATTGGAAACCTATTCCCATAAATTTACCAGCCCTACTTAATGATTTTCAGTTCTAATATAAATAATACTATATTTTAAATTGTAAACTCTTATTATGAAATTCTATAAATATAACAATCTGATACCGTCCGTCTTTAATCGTGTTATATACCGTCCGTCTTTAATCCTGTTATATTTTAAATCATAAACCCTTATTAGAAAGTTCCATGAATATAACCACTTACCTTTACTGATACCGTTCGTCTTTAATCATGTTGTATTAAGATTGGAAACCTATTCCCAGAAATTTAGGCCTTGCCATAGGAGGTACATCTTCAGCACCTTGTTGTATGTTGACTGGAGCGTTAATACTCAAGTCTGACTACAACGGTCAGCGATAGATGTAGCTTAACGCAGCCTGTACATGGTTCTAGATTTTCGTCTGTAGAATCGACACCTTCTGCTACTTCTAACAACTTCGACATATTAACTATAACTATTATGGGTTACCTATAATAATCTTTATGGTTTTTATCACTATGCTCTAAAACATTTTGTAAACATTGGATATTCTCGTTACTGATATTTAAAAGAAAGAGATTTCGTTGCGACATATTTCCTCAGTTTGTTGCCCTCAGACTCGTTGGATTTTCGGAATTACATTTAATAGAATATTCTCACATTAGTTCATTCGCCTTGAGATGTTTATAAGTATCAGTTTTAGACTTTTTGTTTGAGGAATGCTAAACAGATATGGGTTTTGGGGGTGAACCCACCTTGATCAGGAAATGTCAAAAACAAATCAACACATTTGTTAGTATTCATATGAATCAAAACTGGTGCTCCCCTGTTAACTTTCGTCTAATTGTGAATCGACCATACTGTTGAACAACTCTTTTTCCTTCCACTGAAAGAGAGTTATATATCTCAGAAGTTTTGTATTCTTCTAAAAAAAAATCATTCTTATTACTGATATTTAAAAGAATAGATTTCGTTGCGACATGTTTGCTCAGTTTGTTGCCTTCAGACTCGTTGGATTTTCCGCATTACATTTAATAGAATATCCTCGCATTTGTTCATTAACCTTGAGATGTTTATAAGTCTCAATTTTAGAATTCTTTGATTGAGGAATGCCAAACAGATATGGGTTTTGGAGATGAACAGCAGCTTGATCACGAAATGTCAAAAATAAATCAATACATTTTTTAATATTATATGAATCAAAACTGGTACTCCCCGTGCTAACTTTCATCTAATCGACCATACTGTTGAACAACATTTTTCCTTTCTCTGACAGGGTTATATGTCTCGGAAGTTATTCTCATTACTGATATTTTAAAGAACAGATTTCGTTGCGACATGTTTCCTCAGTTGTGTTGCCTTCAGATTACTTTTAATAAACTATCTTCACATTATTTCATTAGCCTCAGTTTTAGAATTAAGGAATGCCAAACAAATATGAGTTTTGGAGATGAACACCAGTTTGATCATGAAATGTCAAAAATAAATCAACACATTTTTTAATGTTCATATGAATTAAAACTGGTACTCCCCGTGCTAACATTCCTATTAGAACAGCTATTTTTCTTTCCACTGAAAGAGAGATATATCTCAGATGTTTCGTTTTCTTCTATAATTTGAAAATGTTTATAATAATTTATTAGACTTCTTTGAAATTCTCCTGGTCGTTGGCGATTAAAAATTAACATTTGAACTAATGAATATTTTCCCAAATGTATCCATGAATGTTTGTTATATCCTTTCTTAAGAATCATATAATGTTTATAAAGATTTTGATCTTCAATGCATGGTAAATGCTGTTTTTTGGAATTATATAGAGAAAGGAAATCAGTAACAGCGGCAGTCTTTAACCTGAACCTAATGCGTAACACGTCATAATCTTGATATTTTTGACACAATGTATTACCATATATTGTAAGAAGCCTGTCATATAACATCGATAACGGTATCAGTTTTATTAACAGGGAACAATTTATTTTTTAAAATATCGTTAGCTCTAATATGGATATTACCCAACAATGCCCTACTATTGAGTAAAACATTCCTTTCACAGTTAAACTGACGACTACTATCACAGGAACGATAATGATGCCTTAATGCACCTGCTGTTACAAAAAATTTGCAGTGTGGACCCTTGTCCTTGCCTTGCATGTAGTTCTTTTTTCATTTCCCGCCCATTATGCTATTTCCTAGCACCTAATACTTGTTCATACATATTTTTCGTATTGCATTTAAAATTACCCTCTATTCGTAGAGCACTTATCAATTTCCGATGTTCAGCAGATACTATAACATGTTTTTAATAAATAAATACAATGATTACCTCATCAAGATACTTACGTTTTGGTAAATGAATAAATTCTTGTGCAAGATCCTCATTTGTATTAATTGTTTCGTAATAACCTAACCTAACTGTCTTTGCATTTAATTTATTACAGAAAATGCAGATATGGTTCTTGGTATTAAAATGGCGTTTGTTGGCAGCTGTAGAATTCAAAGATGTAATTTCAGCTCCAGGCTGTTTCAACGGGTCTTCTTTCATTAAGCGCTTCCTTTCTTTACATTTAAATAAAACAAAGTGTGTGTGAGATATCGAAATTTTTTATTCGTTTTAAAGACCCATTGATGACATTATGTGTGGAATGTAACATCGTTCAAATGTCACGGCTTCTCTGGGTGGAGCGCATCCGAAATATCAATTTTCCATGACTCTGGCGCATAAATGGCCGCTGTGGTTTGTGGCTTATTCGCATACACCTGCGACTTAAGAAAACTCTACAAGAAACAGTTTAACGGGGTCAACTCGCACGATCTAGGTGGCCAGTTCACATCACCTCCACGTGAGATGACCATGGCCTCAAATCATTCGTGCAGAATATCCAATGTGTCATGAGCTGTGTGGCACGTAGCGCCGTCTTGTTGAAACCACATGTATCATATGTTGTAATAAACTTACCTATAAATATATAGGTGTTATGTATGAATACACCCAATCCTTACACGAAGGGTAAAACAATCTAGGTAAAGCTTCCGTAATATCTACATCTAATTTATCAATGCAATTGCTATGAAACAGATGATTACATGACAGACGGTCTGTCACGCCAGTCAGATAACATCTGTTACAATAGAAATTTGCAGTAAAAATTGAAAAATATTAAATATAATGGTTTCTTCTCATAAGTATATACAATTCATCCCATACCTCTGGCGAGTCTATCTTGCATTGCACTACAAGTTTAGCACGTCTGTAGGCATCTCTTTAGGCCCGTAAGCTGACGCGTGCAATGACATTTTTACTACCTAAACCAATCTGTCTACATGTGCAGCTACTTCTCTCCGATATGGTCTAGTGTTTTGTCTTATGTCGTCCATGCCCAGCTTATTTAAATGGAACAGTTCGCAATATTTGGCACTGTTTGTTATCGCAAAATACGTGATAATGTTGGGACTTGCAGTTTTACTATAGCATTCTGCACATCTATAATCTATCTAAAATAAAAATAATATTCTAATGAGAGATCATGTATTATTATAGTATTAACAATTTTTATTTCATTTTCATCTTTCATAATTTTGCATACGTAAAACGAGAAGGAAATATACTTCCTCTGATGCGGAAGATAACTTTTTACTATATAAGCTACTTTGCAAACCTCCTTCTGGGTAGTAGTATCGAAGGTCTTGGAATGTTTCTTATATCCTATTTGCACCTCATTTAAATGAAATCTGTTGCAATGTCCCAATTAATTAATGAAACACTAAATGTCCAAAATGCACCGTAGAAAGTAAATAATACACCGAATATTGTAGAATTATCTTCATGAATTCTTTCACCTAAATGAAAAATAACACAGGAATATATAATTTTTTGTTATTCGTTAAATACATAATATAAACTGTGGGCAGATTTGAATCCGCAATGTCCGAAAAATGATTTATATTTTAAATATAAAGGTATTTTTTTATATGGATCTACAATGCTTGCAAAGTGGCCATTGACCGCCAGACGTGGAGTTGAATGGGGCCACGACAAGATGCTTCATGACCGCCGGCGACCAAGATATCTAATCATTGTGACGCCATATGTATCGCGGGCGGTCAAAGTGTCGTGGGATGTATCGTGGATTTTTTTTGGTGAAAAAAAGCGTTCAGCTCACCGGTTACTTTTATGGGGAAAAGCGATCTATTTTTATAAATAATGCCAATTTGACTTGCTAAATCAATTATTATTATATTACTAGCTACTTATACCTATCTAAGAACGAAGTAAAAAACGTCAATAAGAAAATATTACAAATATAGATTCTTAAAAATAAATACACATCGAACTTACATTTTAGACACTATTGAACAACAAAAAAACAACAAAATATACCTACTTACAACTAATTTAATGTTTATTCCGATTCTGAGTTAGATTGTACGCACTGAACACAATGACTGACAGTATGTTCTCTACAGATCGGCTTCGAACAAGTCAGGCATTTTGTGGATGTTTTTCAATTTTTCTTTCGACAATAAGAACATTTAGGCCTTGCCATAGGAGGTACATCTTCAGCACCTTGTTGTATGTTGACTGGAGGAAGATTCAAATATTTTTAATTTTTTTTGTAAGCTGAGCAAAAACGGTAATGTTTGTGTTGACACACGTCTTATCATGTGAGGTTTTACTAGTTCACTGGCCAATTTTTGCAAATAACAGCGTCTCGGTTCATAAATATCCAGCACATTGAAATGGAATATAATATGCCCATTTATACCCGCAATACCAAGTATGGAGAAATATACCCTTAGAGGCCATCTGCACGATATTCTTGATACCGAATATAGACTTTTACGCTGATCTACGGTGTCAACACCTGATTTTGTTGAATTACAATAAGTAACAACTTCTGGTTTGAATGCCTCACCATCCGCTTTATCTATAGTATCATCATCGTGCATCGTAGACAAAAAAGAACGTTTTTATTTACTTTAGGTACGTATGAAACTAATAAACAGTCTTGTATTTAAAAAAATATCCGATGACGTCATCACGCGAAAACAAATGAACGTCGGAAATGCGTTGGTATAGAAAAAGTCTTCTTGAAAAGCAAAATCGACGGGTCCGAGGAAATTTCATGAAACTTCGTTGTTTTAAAATAATCAATTTATTCCATACCTTTCTTCCACTTAGTTTCATGTTTCATGTTATATGAAACCTTCTTCAGATGTGGCTGTATCGCTGTTTACATAACCTAATGTTTCGCATGTAGCATACGATACGCCACGAAACAACTCATATAGTATTTATTTACTGTAGAATACAATATATTATACGATTAGTGTTTCATTCACTCAATGGTTAATATATATATATATATATATATATATATATATATATATATATATATATATATATACACCCCATAATATATGTTTTTATATATAAGCTTTATTTATTTTACAGATAGTATTTAAAGACAGTAATAATTTATATGATTTTATTGTAAAATGTCAAGTATAAGCCAAGTAAATATATATATATATATATATATATATATATATATATATACAGGGTGATTCAAAAGTAAGCTGCATCCTTTCAGAAGCATAATCCTTGCATAAAAATAAGACAAAAGTTCCTATTAACATGGGTCCGAAAATGCTTCCTAAGGAGCTACGACCCTTTGAATATGACACCTTATAGACGATTTTTTCTCTATAACTTTAAAATCCTTTACAATTACATTTTGAAAATTGGTGTACTGTATAAACTTTTGATGCTAAATAAGATACTAAATTCGAAATTTTAAAATTTTATTCAGTGGCGTCACATACGAGGGTGGTAAGGGTTAGAGGGTTAGGTTAAGATCCCTATTTCTTTTACTCTTTAAGTTATTGCGATTTTATCATAAATTATAAAATTTTAGAGTTTTTACGTAAAAGGTGCTCTTAGTTCAATTCGATAGAGCGTACCGTTTACGAGAAAATGGACGTTGAAAATTTTCTGATTTGCTTATGTTTATTGATGAAAATTAATCTGCATTACCATAGAAAAAGAACACATTTTTACTAACATTTTATTTAACAATTTAGAGAAAGTGTTCAAAATTATTACCATTAGCTTCACGACAAGCTGCTAATCTTTTATTAGATTACGATGCACACGTGGTAGGATTCTTGGGTTGTTTTATTGTCTGAAATCCTTCCTCTATCCTTTGTCTGAGAACATCAATATTAGGTATTGGGCGGAAATAAACTAGCTGCTTTATGTGTCCCCATAAATAAAAATCAAGGGTTTAGGTCAGGAGACCGTGGTGGCCATGACACTGGACCCCCACGACCTATCCAACGATTTCGGTAGGCATTATTTAAATGGTCCCTAGCGATAATGCTAAAATGTGGGGGAGCACCGTCGTGCATAAACCACATTTGTGCTCGCAATAGAAGTGGCAGATTATCTAACATTTGTGGTAATTCATTTTGTAAAAAATTTGTGTAAATTTGTCCATTTAGTCGTTGCGGTAAAAATACGGGTCCTATTAAATGCCCATCGATAATTCCCGCCCACACATTTAAACTAAACTGCTGCTGATGTGCTCTCTGTATCGTAGCATGGGGATTCTCATCCGCCCATACGTGGTTGTTGTGAAAGTTGAAAATTCCATTTCTTGTAAAGCCGGCCTCGTCGGTAAATAAAATTTTCTTCTCGAAATTTTCAACAGCAACGCGTTGTTCTTCGAGCCAATTACAAAATTGTACACGTAGAGGAAAATCTCGCACTTCCAATGCCTGATTCCGTTGAACATGATAAGGGTAAAGTAACATTTCGTGCAAAATTCTCCATACAGTTGACTGAGAGGACCTTTCTTGATTTGCGATAATGCGGGTACTTAAAGATGGATCGTCTTCAATACGATCTAGCACTCGTTCTTCTAATGCTAGGGTTCTGGCAACCCTTGGTCGCCCAACAACTTCCTGTCTTTGAAAAGTTCCTAAAGTAGAATGTAAGTAGGTATTATGCGACAACTTTTACTAAATTTTTAGAATTTACCTGTTTCCTTAAAGTACGATCTACTCTTGCGAAAACCGTACGGCATGGAACTCGTCGATTAGGAAATGCCTCTTCATACAACCGTCTTGCTTCCATACAATTACCAAAAGCCCTTCCAAACATAATGTGAATATCAGCTTGTTCTTGATAATTAAAAACCATTTTTGTTTTATAAACTTAGACACACAAAACTCTAATTTGACTTTGACAAGGTAAATCTTATTTTACAATGACTATCAGTCATTTAAAAAAAAATTTATCGCCAAAAAAATTGTCTACAGTATTTAATTCTTTCTTTGGCCCATAATAATAAAAAAGCAGTTTCTTTGGGAGGAATATACGATTTTAAATTAGGCACTGAACTTCGTTTTGAATGCGTAGTAATTTTAATATGAATAATACCAGAAAATTTTCAACGTCCATTTTCTCGTAAACGGTACTCTCTATCGAATTGAACTAAGAGCACCTTTTTTACGTAAAAAAATCTAAAATTTTATAATTTATGAATAAAATCGCAATAACCTAAAGAGTAAAAGAAATAGGGATCTTTTAACCCTTACCACCCTCGTATGTGACGCCACTGAATAAAATTTTAAAATTTAGAATTTAGTATCTTATTTAGCATCAAAAGTTTATACAGTACACCAATTTTCAAAATGTAATTGTAAAGGATTTTAAAGTTATAGAGAAAAAATCGTCTATAAGGTGTCATATTCAAAGGGTCGTAGCTCCCTTAGGAAGCATTTTCGGACCCATGTTAATAGAAACTTTTTGTCTTATTTTTATGCAAGGATTATGCTCCTGAAAGGATGCAGCTTACTTTTGAATCACCCTGTATATATATATATATATAATGTGAATTCATTGTTAGAATTTGTTAAAGAAAAGTCGTAATTTTCCATAATCCTTTATTTAAATGTGATTATTTTTGACCACAAGTTACAAAAATATTTTATTAAAGTAAATAATAAAACAAATATTATTACAAAGTTAAGAACTACAATAGATGTTCAAAATGCCACCATTTACATTGACACATTCCTGGCAACGCAAAACAAGTGAATTATAAACTGCTTCAAAAATTAACAGTATGTTGTATATTTTGGCCAGCATTTAAAATTCCACCTTGTAATTGTTCAATAGTATTGATAGGTTATGCATCAATAATGGCAATTTCTTGTACAGCAGTGTGCTGTTGATGTGGACCCCACTACGCCGTTCATTAATTCCAAACTCACGAAGCCTTCGAAAAGCATTCGAAAAAGCTGTACGGTAAGGTTGCCGTCTATTTGGATACCTTATTAACACGCTTATATTAGCTTTACCTGTATGTATGTAACGGAATCTTTCAGCGTAATTTTCATCAATTTCAAGAAGTCTGATCAGCTTGAAAATTTGCACAGGGGTCAAGGACTTATGACAATACAATTATTTAATAACTTTGTTCTAATGTCCTGACTAGGATCATCAGAAAAACTATTTAGTTCTGTTTGCAGGTTAAGTGTATACAATCCACAGAACGATGGTAAATGACAATAATGACATTCTTCTGTACCGATAGTAGAAGTAAAAGCGTGTTAAAAGAATTCTTACCACTAGAGTATATTTAATGAAAATTAATGGTACGATTCTGATACGATAGATGTCGTTACGGAACTTTGCAAAATATGCTTTATTCTGATTTAATTTTAAAACAATAAACTTCAAGAAAAATTTGGGTCGGAAACGAAACTGAACTTTAACAGAAAGTTTGAATTTAAACATTTTGAAAAAAGAATGAAAATTGTCAAGAAAAAATTTTATTTCGACAAAAAAATTTTTGGAATTCAACGATTTTTGAAGCGATAAATTTTGATTAAAAAAATTTCGAAGGAATACAGAATTCAAAATTTCAAAATATAAAATTTTGGAGTTCACAAAATTTAAAATTTATATTTTTGAAGTTTTGAAATACAAATTTTTGAGAAAAAATTACATTTTAAAATTTAAAAAAATCTAAATACAAAATTTTGTAAATAATTT
>JALDAQ010000126.1:0-28695 GCA_025584915.1 Monochamus saltuarius
GCTGGCTAGCTAGTTCAGAAAGGGGTACTCGGACCGATTGCCGGCTCGTTCTGCTCTTACCGATACATAAAATAATAACATAAGTACATACGTATCTACTGTAAACAAATTTCAATAAAACAATAAAAATTGCGATCGTAACGACTGGGATTTATTTTCAGATTTGGAAAATGAATTTTTGTTTGTGAAAAATTTTTCTGGAAACTATAGGTGCCAGCAGGTCGGGAACGAATCCCCCTATACTTTCCTCCCGGTATTTCTAAGAGGTAACCGGAGCCGTTTCCCTCTAAAACCAACGGAGATATTTGGGTTTTTCCAAAATTATAGCCTATCTTCGGGACGTCATAACTTCCTTATTATGGGACGTAGGGGGACGCGGTTCGTCTCAGGTGAAAGCTCCCACCGAACGCTAATTTGACCCGTCTTTTAGTTTTTCCGTATCTGCGACCGTTCCAGAGTTACGGTCGATGGAAGTTTTAGAATTTTCCCCCAGTCGTTTCAGGAGAGGGGCTCTGAACATTCCGAAATATTACCACCAGACTATATCGCCCATGGCGAATCCAAAACTGAACTCCGTTCCTATCCAACCCTCGCGGTTTCCGAGATATAAAATTTTTATCGGCAACGGGGCCGCCCACAAAGAAAACCACCACGCCAGCGTGTTCGGCGCCCCGAATACGTACAGAGCCGCCCTTAAATCGTGAATCTATTTTTTCGAAAATTTCAAAGGCTATAGTCCATCGATTTTTCGGAGGAAAAGTCAAAGTGCTCGGAATATTCTGAAATAATTCACCTAGACTATACCGACGACGGCGAATCCAGAACTGAGCTCCGTTCCTCCGTGGCCCCCGCGGTTCTGGAGATATATTAATATTTCTGCGTCCAAGGGGGCACTAGCGAAGGAGACGCCACCGAATGCGCACACAGCTTACCCCAAACACGTACACCGAAACTAACCGTCCCTGGGTATACGCCGGACCGTCCACGGACTTATTTTCGCTTAATTTCGAACGAAAATAAGCCAAAAATGTCTATTTAACATCCGTTGTGTCATCGCCTTCAAATTTTCAAATTTACTACAGGCCGCGCCATCTATCGCGTCGAGCGTGCAACAGCTCCTGTCAAAAATCCGTTTGGCATTATATAGTCAAGGGTACAGATAATGAAATTCTGGATGATTATTAGGGCTTTCGCTTGGATTACCGTCTGCGGATCGTTAATGAGTCCCTAAATGGGAATATCCTGGAGAGAAACTGCTGCTGAACTGAACTGAACGGTTCGCCCGACCGTAGTGACCGGAACCGGTTCACGGCAGGCGTGACGTCATTGTAACAATATATTCAGTGGGTCGTCATCTTTTCGTCTGCCGTTCTGTGGTTGGTGCGACTGATGACCGATGTCAAATTTTGACGTTTGACTCGGCGCGAAGGCGTCATATTCTTAAATTTTAGATTTTAATTAAACAAACAAAGGGAAATGTGATAAATAAGACGGTAAGCAGGCAAGCAAGCGTAAATACTAAATAGGATTGTGGAACGAGCCGAACGGGGAATTGGTACATGCAAATAACTTGTCTCGTTCCGTTTTAGGTTAAAGGTTGGGGCGGTGCGCCGTACCAGGTTCAACTACTGAATAAAACGAACGGTATATGGGCCACAGGGAGACAGGAGACGGAGCATTACTCATTAGGAGGCCGGCAGCGATATCTTATCGGTTTGCTGGTGCTGTGGGACGGGAGTCTACTTGGCCGTTGAAAGGCAGGTATGTACCTACTTAACAATGATAATTGTTAGCGTAAGATGGTTGGGTGGAAGGTCGTTATCGTTTGTTGTTCTTGTACGTTTCAGATTTATATTGCCGTTGGCGGCCTCCCTGAATCTTTAGACAGGACAGTCTCATAAATTACGGAAAAAACGGAGAGCAGAAGAATTGACAGAGCCCAAAAATAGGCAGTCTAAAAGGTAAGAATTTAATAATTTTAATCGAAGCGAAGGATGAGTGAAATTTAGTGGTCATTTTCAGGATAGATCTAACTAAAGAGGGATCGCGTTCCTAAAAGTACCTCTTCCTAAGATGGAACACGTAACCTTAATCGAGTGAGTCTGCGGCCAGTTCACGTGACGACAAGAGTGCAGCAGCATTCCAGTCGAATATCCACGATATCTAGCGGCGTTAGAAGCCGGCCAGTCAACTCTGCTAGACTGCTAGACTGCTAGAGGGACCACCGAGGACCGAGGGTACTGCAACGTAGAGGTTTTCGAGCGGCAAGTCACATCAAACTTGGCGGTCGAAAGGCAGGTATGTACGTACTTATTAAATGATAATTGTTAGCGTAAGATAGTTGGGTAGAAGATCGTTATTGTGTTGTTTTTCTTGTACGTTTCAGATTTAAATTATGGTCGGCCGCCTCAAGACCATAGAAAATGGGGTGCCTACGTCACAATTTTGGATTACGTGGAAGGTAGGTCGATGGACACGCGGCCGGAAGGTGTGCAAATCCTGTAGGGCTCGACTAAATCCAGTAAAGAAACCGAATCTTTGTGTCGACAGGACAGTCTCATAAATTACGGAAAAAAAAAAACGGAGAGCAGAAGAATTAGAGAGACAGACAGAGCGCATAAATAGGTAAGAATTTACTAATTTTAATCGACGCGATGGACGAGTGAAATTTAGTTGGTCACTTTCAGGATAGATCCAACCAAAGAGGGATTGCGTTCCTAAGAGTACCTCTTCCGAAGATGGGACACGTAACCTTAAACGAGTGAGTCTGCGGCCAGTTCCTGGACCACAAAAGGGTGCAGCAGCAGCAGCAGCAGCAGCATTCCAGTCGAATATCTAGGAGAAGTAGCGGCGGCGTCAGAAGTCAGCCGAAGTGAAGGAAGGAGGAAATGTTTATTTTTACGGCCAACATATACACGTCTGGGACGTGCTGGCTAGCTAGTTCAGAAAATACTCGGACCGATTGCCGGCTCGTTCTGCTCTTACCGATACATAAAATAATAACATAAGTACATACGTATCTACTGTAAACAAATTTCAATAAAACAATAAAAATTGCGATCGTAACGACTGGGATTTATTTTCAGATTTGGAAAAGGAATTTTTGTTTGTGAAAAATTTTTCTGGCAACTATAGGTCCCAGCCGGTCGCGAACGAATCCCCCTATACATTCCTCCCGGTATTACTAAGAGGTACCCGGAGCCGTTTCGCTCTAAAACCAACGGTTTTCGAGATATTTGGGTTTTTCCAAAATTATAGCCTATCTTCGGACGTCATAACTTCCTTATTATGGGGCGTAGGGGGGACGCGGTTCGTCTCAGGTGAAAGCTCCCACCGAACGCTAATTTGACCCGCCTTTTTAGTTTTTCCAGATCTGCGACCGTTCCAGAGTTACGGTCGATCGAAGTTTTAGAATTTTCCCCCAGTCGTTTAAGGGAGAGGGGCTCTGAACATTACGAAATATTAACACCAGACAATATAGCCCAAGGCGAATCCAAAAAAGAACACCGTTACTATACAACCCACGCGGTTTACGAGATATAAATTTTTTCTCGGCAACGGGGCCGCCCACAAAGAAAACCACCACGCCAGCGTGTTCGGCGCCCCCGAATACGTACAGAGCCGCCCTTAAATCGTGAATCTATTTTTTTCGAAAATTTCAAAGGCTATAGTCCATCGATTTTTTCGGAGGAAAAAGTCAAAGTGCTCGGAATATTCTGAAATAATTCACCTAGACTATACCGACGACGGCGAATCCAGAACTGAGCTCCGTTCCTCCGTGGCCCCCGCGGTTCTGGAGATATATTAATATTTCTGCGTCCAAGGGGGCACTAGCGAAGGAGACGCCACCGAATGCGCACACAGCTTACCCCAAACACGTACACCGAAACTAACCGTCCCTGGGTATACGCCGGACCGTCCACGGACTTATTTTCGCTTAATTTCGAACGAAAATAAGCCAAAAATGTCTATTTAACATCCGTTGTGTCATCGCCTTCAAATTTTCAAATTTACTACAGGCCGCGCCATCTATCGCGTCGAGCGTGCAACAGCTCCTGTCAAAAATCCGTTTGGCATTATATAGTCAAGGGTACAGATAATGAAATTCTGGATGATTATTAGGGCTTTCGCAAGATTACCGTCTGCGGATCGTTAATGAGTCCCTAAATGGGAATATCCTGGAGAGAAACTGCTGCTGAACTGAACTGAACGGTTCGCCCGACCGTAGTGACCGGAACCGGTTCACGGCAGGCGTGACGTCATTGTAACAATATATTCAGTGGGTCGTCATCTTTTCGTCTGCCGTTCTGTGGTTGGTGCGACTGATGACCGATGTCAAATTTTGACGTTTGACTCGGCGCGAAGGCGTCATATTCTTAAATTTTAGATTTTAATTAAACAAACAAAGGGAAATGTGATAAATAAGACGGTAAGCAGGCAAGCAAGCGTAAATAGGATTGTGGAACGAGCCGAACGGGGAATTGGTACATGCAAATAACTTGTCTCGTTCCGTTTTAGGTTAAAGGTTGGGGCGGTGCGCCGTACCAGGTTCAACTACTGAATAAAACGAACGGTATATGGGCCACAGGGAGACAGGAGACGGAGCATTACTCATTAGGAGGCCGGCAGCGATATCTTATCGGTTTGCTGGTGCTGTGGGACGGGAGTCTACTTGGCCGTTGAAAGGCAGGTATGTACCTACTTAACAATGATAATTGTTAGCGTAAGATGGTTGGGTGGAAGGTCGTTATCGTTTGTTGTTCTTGTACGTTTCAGATTTATATTGCCGTTGGCGGCCTCGAAACCATAGAAAACGGAGTGCCTACGTCACAATTTTGGATTACGCGACAGATAGGTCGATGGGTATGCCAGAAGGTGGGAAATTTATAGTGAAAATCCTGTAGGGCTCGACTAAATCCAGTAAAGAACCTGAATCTGTAGACAGGACAGTCTCATAAATTACGGAAAAACGGAGAGCAGAAGAATTGACAGAGCCCAAAAATAGGCAATCTACAAGTTAAGAATTTAATAATAATAATAGAAGCGAAGGATGAGTGAAATTTAGTGGTCATTTTCAGGATAGATCTAACTAAAGAGGGATCGCGTTCCTAAAAGTACCTCTTCCTAAGATGGAACACGTAACCTTAAACGAGTGAGTCTGCGGCCAGTTCACGTGACGACAAGAGTGCAGCAGCATTCCAGTCGAATATCCACGATATCTAGCGGCGTTAGAAGCCGGCCAGTCAACTCTGCTAGACTGCTAGACTGCTAGAGGGACCACCGAGGACCGAGGGTACTGCAACGTAGAGGTTTTCGAGCGGCAAGTCACATCAAACTTGGCGGTCGAAAGGCAGGTATGTACGTACTTATTAAATGATAATTGTTAGCGTAAGATAGTTGGGTAGAAGATCGTTATTGTGTTGTTTTTCTTGTGCGTTTCAGATTTAAATTATGGTCGGCCGCCTCAAGGCCATAGAAAATGGACACGCGGCCAGAAGGTGTGCAAATCCTGTAGGGCTCGACTAAATCCAGTAAAGAAACCGAATCTTTGTGTCGACAGGACAGTCTCATAAATTACGGAAAAAAAAAAACGGAGAGCAGAAGAATTAGAGAGACAGACAGAGCGCATAAATAGGTAAGAATTTACTAATTTTAATCGACGCGATGGACGAGTGAAATTTAGTTGGTCACTTTCAGGATAGATCCAACCAAAGAGGGATTATGCTCCTAAGAGTACCTCTTCCGAAGATGGGACACGTAACCTTAAACGAGTGAGTCTGCGGCCAGTTCCTGGACCACAAAGGTGCAGCAGCAGCAGCATTCCAGTCGAATATCTAGGAGAAGTGGCGGCGGCGTCAGAAGTCAGCCGAAGTGAAGGAAGGAGGAAATGTTTATTTTTACGGCCAACATATACACGTCTGGGACGTGCTGGCTAGCTAGTTCAGAAAGGGGTACTCGGACCGATTGCCTGCTCTGCTCTTACCGATACATAAAATAATAACATAAGTACATACGATCTACTGTAAACAAATTTCAATAAAACAATAAAAATTGCGATCGTAACGACTGTGATTTATATTCAGATTTGGAAAAGGAATGTTTCTTTGTGAAAAATTATTCGGGCAACTATAGGTGCCAGCAGGTCGGGAACGAATACACCTATACTTTCCTCCCGGTATTTCTAAGAGGTACCCGGTGCCGTTTCGCTCTAAAACCAACGGTTTTCGAGATATTTGGGTTTTTCCAAAATTATAGCCTATCTTCGGGACGTCATAACTTCCTTATTATGGGACGTAGGGGGACGCGGTTCGTCTCAGGTGAAAGCTCCCACCAAACGCTAATTTGACCCGTCTTTTAGTTTTTCCGTATCTGGGACCGTTCCAGAGTTACGGTCGATCGAAGTTTTAGAATTTTCCCCCAGTCGTTTCAGGGAGAGGGGCTCTGAACATTCCGAAATATTACCACCAGACTATATCGCCCATGGCGAATCCAAAACTGAACTCCGTTCCTATCCAAGCCTCGCGGTTTCCGAGATATAAATTTTGTCTCGGCAACGGGGCCGCCCACAAAGAAAACCACCACGCCAGCGTGTTCGGCGCCCCCGAATACGTACAGAGCCGCCCTTAAATCGTGAATCTATTTTTTTCGAAAATTTCAAAGGCTATAGTCCATCGATTTTTTCGGAGGAAAAAGTCAAAGTGCTCGGAATATTCTGAAATAATTCACCTAGACTATACCGACGACGGCGAATCCAGAACTGAGCTCCGTTCCTCCGTGGCCCCCGCGGTTCTGGAGATATATTAATATTTCTGCGTCCAAGGGGGCACTAGCGAAGGAGACGCCACCGAATGCGCACACAGCTTACCCCAAACACGTACACCGAAACTAACCGTCCCTGGGTATACGCCGGACCGTCCACGGACTTATTTTCGCTTAATTTCGAACGAAAATAAGCCAAAAATGTCTATTTAACATCCGTTGTGTCATCGCCTTCAAATTTACTACAGGCCGCGCCATCTATCGCGTCGAGCGTGCAACAGCTCCTGTCAAAAATCCGTTTGGCATTATATAGTCAAGGGTACAGATAATGAAATTCTGGATGATTATTAGGGCTTTCGCATGGATTACCGTCTGCGGATCGTTAATGAGTCCCTAAATGGGAATATCCTGGAGAGAAACTGCTGCTGAACTGAACTGAACGGTTCGCCCGACCGTAGTGACCGGAACCGGTTCACGGCAGGCGTGACGTCATTGTAACAATATATTCAGTGGGTCGTCATCTTTTCGTCTGCCGTTCTGTGGTTGGTGCGACTGATGACCGATGTCAAATTTTGACGTTTGACTCGGCGCGAAGGCGTCATATTCTTAAATTTTAGATTTTAATTAAACAAACAAAGGGAAATGTGATAAATAAGACGGTAAGCAGGCAAGCAAGCGTAAATACTAAATAGGATTGTGGAACGAGCCGAACGGGGAATTGGTACATGCAAATAACTTGTCTCGTTCCGTTTTAGGTTAAAGGTTGGGGCGGTGCGCCGTACCAGGTTCAACTACTGAATAAAACGAACGGTATATGGGCCACAGGGAGACAGGAGACGGAGCATTACTCATTAGGAGGCCGGCAGCGATATCTTATCGGTTTGCTGGTGCTGTGGGACGGGAGTCTACTTGGCCGTTGAAAGGCAGGTATGTACCTACTTAACAATGATAATTGTTAGCGTAAGATGGTTGGGTGGAAGGTCGTTATCGTTTGTTGTTCTTGTACGTTTCAGATTTATATTGCCGTTGGCGGCCTCGAAACCATAGAAAACGGAGTGCCTACGTCACAATTTTGGATTACGCGAAAGATAGGTCGATGGGTATGCGGCCAGAAGGTGGGAAATTTATAGTGAAAATCCTGTAGGGCTCGACTAAATCCAGTAAAGAACCTGAATCTTTGCGTAGACAGGACAGTCTCATAAATTAGCCGGCCAGTCAACTCTGCTAGACTGCTAGACTGCTAGAGGGACCACCGAGGACCGAGGGTACTGCAACGTAGAGGTTTTCGAGCGGCAAGTCACATCAAACTTGGCGGTCGAAAGGCAGGTATGTACGTACTTATTAAATGATAATTGTTAGCGTAAGATAGTTGGGTAGAAGATCGTTATTGTGTTGTTTTTCTTGTACGTTTCAGATTTAAATTATGGTCGGCCGCCTGAAGACCATAGAAAATGGGGTGCCTACGTCACAATTTTGGATTACGTGGAAGGTAGGTCGATGGACACGCGGCCAGAAGGTGTGCAAATCCTGTAGGGCTCGACTAAATCCAGTAAAGAAACCGAATCTTTGTGTCGACAGGACAGTCTCATAAATTACGGAAAAAAAAAACGGAGAGCAGAAGAATTAGAGAGACAGACAGAGCGCATAAATAGGTAAGAATTTACTAATTTTAATCGACGCGATGGACGAGTGAAATTTAGTTGGTCACTTTCAGGATAGATCCAACCAAAGAGGGATTGCGTTCCTAAGAGTACCTCTTCCGAAGATGGGACACGTAACCTTAAACGAGTGAGTCTGCGGCCAGTTCCTGGACCACAAAAGGGTGCAGCAGCAGCAGCAGCAGCATTCCAGTCGAATATCTAGGAGAAGTAGCGGCGGCGTCAGAAGTCAGCCGAAGTGAAGGAAGGAGGAAATGTTTATTTTTACGGCCAACATATACACGTCTGGGACGTGCTGGCTAGCTAGTTCAGAAAGGGGTACTCGGACCGATTGCCGGCTCGTTCTGCTCTTACCGATACATAAAATAATAACATAAGTACATACGTATCTACTGTAAACAAATTTCAATAAAACAATAAAATTGCGATCGTAACGACCGGGATTTATTTTCAGATTTGGAAAAGGAATTTTTGTTTGTGAAAAATTTTTCGGGCAACTATAGGTGCCAGCAGGTCGGGAACGAATCCCCCTATACTTTCCTCCCGGTATTTCTAAGAGGTACCCGGAGCTGTTTCCCTCTAAAACCAACGGTTTTCGAGATATTTGGGTTTTTCCAAAATTATAGCCTATCTTCGGGACGCCATAACTTCCTTATTATGGGACGTAGGGGACGCGGTTCGTCTCAGGTGAAAGCTCCCACCTAACGCTAATTTGACCCGCCTTTAGTTTTTCCAGATCTGGACCGCTCCAGAGTCCGATCGAAGTTATAGAATTTTCCCCCAGTCAGTTTCAGGAGAGGGGCTCTGAACATTCCGAAATATTACCACCAGACTATATCGCCCATGGCGAATCCAAAACTGAACTCCGTTCCTATCCAACCCTCGCGGTTTTCGAGATAGAAATTTTTTCTCGGCCAAGGGGCAGCCCACAAAGAAAACCACCACGCCAGCGTGTTCGGCGCCCCCGAATACGTACAGAGCCGCCCTTAAATCGTAAATCTATTTTTTTCGAAAATTTCAAAGGCTATAGTCCATCGATTTTTTCGGAGGAAAAAGTCAAAGTGCTCGGAATATTCTGAAATAATTCACCTAGACTATACCGACGACGGCGAATCCAGAACTGAGCTCCGTTCCTCCGTGGCCCCCGCGGTTCTGGAGATATATTAATATTTCTGCGTCCAAGGGGGCACTAGCGAAGGAGACGCCACCGAATGCGCACACAGCTTACCCCAAACACGTACACCGAAACTAACCGTCCCTGGGTATACGCCGGACCGTCCACGGACTTATTTTCGCTTAATTTCGAACGAAAATAAGCCAAAAATGTCTATTTAACATCCGTTGTGTCATCGCCTTCAAATTTTCAAATTTACTACAGGCCGCGCCATCTATCGCGTCGAGCGTGCAACAGCTCCTGTCAAAAATCCGTTTGGCATTATATAGTCAAGGGTACAGATAATGAAATTCTGGATGATTATTAGGGCTTTCGCATGGATTACCGTCTGCGGATCGTTAATGAGTCCCTAAATGGGAATATCCTGGAGAGAAACTGCTGCTGAACTGAACTGAACGGTTCGCCCGACCGTAGTGACGGGAACCGGTTCACGGCAGGCGTGACGTCATTGTAACAATATATTCAGTGGGTCGTCATCTTTTCGTCTGCCGTTCTGTGGTTGGTGCGACTGATGACCGATGTCAAATTTTGACGTTTGACTCGGCGCGAAGGCGTCATATTCTTAAATTTTAGATTTTAATTAAACAAACAAAGGGAAATGTGATAAATAAGACGGTAAGCAGGCAAGCAAGCGTAAATAGGATTGTGGAACGAGCCGAACGGGGAATTGGTACATGCAAATAACTTGTCTCGTTCCGTTTTAGGTTAAAGGTTGGGGCGGTGCGCCGTACCAGGTTCAACTACTGAATAAAACGAACGGTATATGGGCCACAGGGAGACAGGAGACGGAGCATTACTCATTAGGAGGCCGGCAGCGATATCTTATCGGTTTGCTGGTGCTGTGGGACGGGAGTCTACTTGGCCGTTGAAAGGCAGGTATGTACCTACTTAACAATGATAATTGTTAGCGTAAGATGGTTGGGTGGAAGGTCGTTATCGTTTGTTGTTCTTGTACGTTTCAGATTTATATTGCCGTTGGCGGCCTCGAAACCATAGAAAACGGAGTGCCTACGTCACAATTTTGGATTACGCGAAAGATAGGTCGATGGGTATGCCAGAAGGTGGGAAATTTATAGTGAAAATCCTGTAGGGCTCGACTAAATCCAGTAAAGAACCTGAATCTTTGCGTAGACAGGACAGTCTCATAAATTACGGAAAAAACGGAGAGCAGAAGAATTGACAGAGCCCAAAAATAGGCAGTCTAAAAGGTAAGAATTTAATAATTTTAATCGACGCGAAGGATGAGTGAAATTTAGTGGTCATTTTCAGGATAGATCTAACTAAAGAGGGATCGCGTTCCTAAAAGTACCTCTTCCTAAGATGGAACACGAACCTTAAACGAGTGAGTCTGCGCCAGTTCACGTGACGACAAGAGTGCAGCAGCATTCCAGTCGAATATCCACGATATCTAGCGGCGTTAGAAGCCGCCAGTCAACTCTGCTAGACTGCTAGACTGCTAGAGGGACCACCGAGGACCGAGGGTACTGCAACGTAGAGGTTTTCGAGCGGCAAGTCACATCAAACTTGGCGGTCGAAAGGCAGGTATGTACGTACTTATTAAATGATAATTGTTAGCGTAAGATAGTTGGGTAGAAGATCGTTATTGTGTTGTTTTTCTTGTACGTTTCAGATTTAAATTATGGTCGGCCGCCTCAAGACCATAGAAAATGGGGTGCCTCCGTCACAATTTTGGATTACGTGGAAGGTAGGTCGATGGACACGCGGCCGGAAGGTGTGCAAATCCTGTAGGGCTCGACTAAATCCAGTAAAGAAACCGAATCTTTGTGTCGACAGGACAGTCTCATAAATTACGGAAAAAAAAGGAGAGCAGAAGAATTAGAGAGACAGACAGGCGCATAAATAGGTAAGAATTTACTAATTTTAATCGGGATGGGCAGTGAAATTTAGTTGGTCACTTTCAGGATAGATCCAACCAAAGAGGATTGCGTTCCTAAAGTACCTCTTCCGAAGATGGGACACGTAACCTTAAGCAGTGAGTCTGCGGCCAGTTCCTGGACCACAAAGGGTGCAGCAGCAGCAGCAGCAGCATTCCAGTCGAATATCTAGGAGAAAGCGGCGGCGTCAGAAGTCAGCGAAGTGAAGGAAGGAGGAAATGTTTATTTTACGGCCAACATATACGTCTGGGGCGTGCTGGCTATCTAGTTCAGAAAGGGGTACTCGGACCGATTGCCGGCTCGTTCTGCTCTTACCGATACATAAAATAATAACATAAGTACATACGTATCTACTGTAAACAAATTTCAATAAAACAATAAAAATTGCGATCGTAACGACTGGGATTTATTTTCAGATTTGGAAAAGGAATTTTTGTTTGTGAAAAATTTTCGGGCAACTGTAGGTGCCAGCAGGTCGGACGAATCCCCTATACTTTCCTCCCGGTCTTTCTAAGAGGGACCCGGACCCGTTTCGCTCTAAAACCAACGGTTTACGAGATATGTGGGTTTTTCCAAAATTATAGCCTATCTTGGGACGTCATAACTTCCTTATTATGGGACGTAGGGGGGTTCGTCTCAGGTGAAAGCTCCCACGAGCGCTAATTTGACCCGTCTTTTAGTTTTCCGTATCTGCGACCGTTCCAGAGTTACGGTCGATAGAAGTTTAGAATTTTCCCCAGTCATTTCAGGAGAGGGCTCTGAACATTCGAAATATTACCACCAGACTATATCGCCCATGGCGAATCAAAACTGAACTCCGTTCCTATCCAACCCTCGCGGTTGCCGAGATATAAAATTTTTATGGCCAACTGGGCCGCCCACAAAGAAAACCACCACGCCAGCGTGTTCGGCGCCCCCGAATACGTACAGAGCCGCCCTTAAATCGTAAATCTATTTTTTTCGAAAATTTCAAAGGCTATAGTCCATCGATTTTTTCGGAGGAAAAAGTCAAAGTGCTCGGAATATTCTGAAATAATTCACCTAGACTATACCGACGACGGCGAATCCAGAACTGAGCTCCGTTCCTCCGTGGCCCCCGCGGTTCTGGAGATATATTAATATTTCTGCGTCAAGGGGCACTAGCGAAAGAGACGCCACCGAATGCGCACACAGCTTACCCCAAACACGTACACCGAAACTAACCGTCCCTGGGTATACGCCGGACCGTCCACGGACTTATTTTCGCTTAATTTCGAACGAAAATAAGCCAAAAATGTCTATTTAACATCCGTTGTGTCATCGCCTTCAAATTTTCAAATTTACTACAGGCCGCGCCATCTATCGCGTCGAGCGTGCAACAGCTCCTGTCAAAAATCCGTTTGGCATTATATAGTCAAGGGTACAGATAATGAAATTCTGGATGATTATTAGGGCTTTCGCATGGATTACCGTCTGCGGATCGTTAATGAGTCCTAAATGGGAATATCCTGGAGAGAAACTGCTGCTGAACTGAACTGAACGGTTCGCCCGACCGTAGTGACCGGAACCGGTTCACGGCAGGCGTGACGTCATTGTAACAATATATTCAGTGGGTCGTCATCTTTTCGTCTGCCGTTCTGTGGTTGGTGCGACTGATGACCGATGTCAAATTTTGACGTTTGACTCGGCGCGAAGGCGTCATATTCTTAAATTTTAGATTTTAATTAAACAAACAAATGGTAATGTGATATTTAAGACTGTATGCTGGCAAGCAAGCGTAAATAGGATTGTGGACCGAGCCGTACGGGTGATTGGTACATGCAAATAACTTGTCTCGTTCCGTTTTAGGTTAAAGGTTGGGGCGGTGCGCCGTACCAGGTTCAACTACTGAATAAAACGAACGGTATATGGGCCACAGGGAGACAGGAGACGGAGCATTACTCATTAGGAGGCCGGCAGCGATATCTTATCGGTTTGCTGGTGCTGTGGGACGAGTCTACTTGGCCGTTGAAAGGCAGGTATGTACCTACTTAACAATGATAATTGTTAGCGTAAGATGGTTGGGTGGAAGGTCGTTATCGTTTGTTGTTCTTGTACGTTTCAGATTTATATTGCCGTTGGCGGCCTCGAAACCATAGAAAGCGGAGTGCCTACGTCACAATTTTGGATTAATCGAAAGATAGGTCGATGGGTATGCGGCCAGAAGGTGGGAAATTTATAGTGAAAATCCTGTAGGGCTCGACTAAATCCAGTAAAGAACCTGAATCTTTGCGTAGACAGGACAGTCTCATAAATTACGGAAAAAACGGAGAGCAGAAGAATTGACAGAGCCCAAAAATAGGCAGTCTCAAAGGTAAGAATTTAATAATTTTAATCGACTCGAAGGATGAGTGAAATTTAGTGGTCATTTTCAGGATAGATCTAACTAAGAGGGATCGCGTTCCCAAAAGTACCTCTTCCTAAGATGGAACACGTAACCTTAAACGAGTGAGTCTGCGGCCAGTTCACGTGACGACAAGAGTGCAGCAGCATTCCAGTCGAATATCCACGATATCTAGCGGCGTTAGAAGCCGGCCAGTCAACTCTGCTAGACTGCTAGACTGCTAGACTGCTAGAGGACCACCAGGACCGAGGGTACTGCAGCGTAGAGGTTTTCGGGCAAGTCACATCAAACTTGGCGGTCGAAGGCAGGTATGTCGTACTTATTAAATGATAATTGTTAGCGTAAGATAGTTGGGTAGAAGATCGTTATTGTGTTGTTTTTCTTATGCGTTTCAGATTTAAATTATGGTCGGCCGCCTCAAGACCATAGAAAATGGGGTGCCTACGTCACAATTATGGATTACGTGGAAGTTATGTCGATGGACACGCGGACAGAAGGAGTGCAAATCCAGTAGGTCTCGACTAAATCCAGTAAAGAAACAGAAACTATGTGTCGACAGGACAGACTCATAAATTAAGGAAAAAAAGCGGAGAGCAGAAGAATTAGAGAGACAGACAGGCGCATAAATAGGTAGAATTTACTAAATTTTAATCGGCCAGCGATGGGCGAGTGAAATTTAGTTGGTCACTTTCAGGATAGATCCAACCAAAGAGGGATTGCGTTCCTAAGAGTACCTCTTCCGAAGATGGGACACGTAACCTTAAACGAGTGAGTCTGCGGCCAGTTCCTGGACCACAAAAGGGTGCAGCAGCAGCAGCAGCAGCAGCAGCATTCCAGTCGAATATCTAGGAGAAGTAGCGGCGGCGTCAGAAGTCAGCCGAAGTGAAGGAAGGAGGAAATGTTTATTTTTACGGCCAACATATACGTCCGGGACGTGCTGGCTAACTAGTTCAGAAAGAATTTTTCGGACCGATTGCCGGCTCGTTCTGCTCTTACCGATACATAAAATAATAACATAAGTACATACGTATCTACTGTAAACAAATTTCAATAAAACAATAAAAATTGCGATACGACTGGGATTTATTTTCAGATTTGGAAAAGGAATTTTTGTTTGTGAAAAATTTTAGGCAACTATAGGTGCCAGCAGGTCGGGAACGAATCCCCTATACTTTCCTCCGGTATTTCTAAGAGGTACCGGGCCGTTTAGCTCTAAAACCAGCGGTTTCGAGATATTTAGGTTTTTCAAAATTATAGCCTATCTTGGACGTCATAACTTCCTTATTATGGGACGTAGGGGACGCGGTTCGTCTCAGGTGAAAGCTCACGAGCGCTAATTTGACCCGTCTTTTAGTTTTCCGTATCTGCGACCGTTCCAGAGTTACGGTCGATAGAAGTTTTAAATTTTCCCCAGTCATTTCAGGAGAGGGCTCTGAACATTCCGAAATATTACCACCAGACTATATCGCCCATGGCGAATCAAAACTGAACTCCGTTCCTATCCAACCCTCGCGGTTTCCGAGATATAAATTTTTCTCGGCAGCAGGGCCGCCCACAAAGAAAACCACCACGCCAGCGTGTTCGGCGCCCCGAATACGTACAGAGCCGCCCTTAAATCGTAAATCTATTTTTCGAAAATTTCAAAGGCTATAGTCCATCGATTTTTCGGAGGAAAAGTCAAAGTGCTCGGAATATTCTGAAATAAGTCACCTAGACTATACCGACGACGGCGAATCCAGAACTGAGCTCCGTTCCTCCGTGGCCCCCGCGGTTCTGGAGATATATTAATATTTCTGCGTCAAGGGGGCACTAGCGAAGGAGACGCCACCGAATGCGCACACAGCTTACCCCAAACACGTACACCGAAACTAACCGTCCCTGGGTATACGCCGGACCGTCCACGGACTTATTTTCGCTTAATTTCGAACGAAAATAAGCCAAAAATGTCTATTTAACATCCGTTGTGTCATCGCCTTCAAATTTTCAAATTTACTACAGGCCGCGCCATCTATCGCGTCGAGCGTGCAACAGCTCCTGTCAAAAATCCGTTTGGCATTATATAGTCAAGGGTACAGATAATGAAATTCTGGATGATTATTAGGGCTTTCGCATGGATTACCGTCTGCGGATCGTTAATGAGTCCCTAAATGGGAATATCCTGGAGAGAAACTGCTGCTGAACTGAACTGAACGGTTCGCCCGACCGTAGTGACCGGAACCGGTTCACGGCAGGCGTGACGTCATTGTAACAATATATTCAGTGGGTCGTCATCTTTTCGTCTGCCGTTCTGTGGTTGGTGCGACTGATGACCGATGTCAAATTTTGACGTTTGACTCGGCGCGAAGGCGTCATATTCTTAAATTTTAGATTTTAATTAAACAAACAAAGGGAAATGTGATAAATAAGACGGTAAGCAGGCAAGCAAGCGTAAATAGGATTGTGGAACGAGCCGAACAGGGATTTGGTACATGCAAATAACTTGTCTCGTTCCGTTTTAGGTTAAAGGTTGGGGCGGTGCGCCGTACCAGGTTCAACTACTGAATAAAACGAACGGTATATGGGCCACAGGGAGACAGGAGACGGAGCATTACTCATTAGGAGGCCGGCAGCGATATCTTATCGGTTTGCTGGTGCTGTGGGTCGTGAGTCTACTTGGCCGTTGAAAGGCAGGTATGTACCTACTTAACAATGATAATTGTTAGCGTAAGATGGTTGGGTGGAAGGTCGTTATCGTTTGTTGTTCTTGTACGTTTCAGATTTATATTGCCGTTGGCGGCCTCGAAACCATAGAAAGCGGAGTGCCTACGTCACAATTTTGGATTACGAAGATAGGTCGATGGGTATGCGGCCAGAAGGTGGGAAATTTATAGTGAAAATCCTGTAGGGCTCGACTAAATCCAGTAAAGAACCTGAATCTTTGCGTAGACAGGACAGTCTCATAAATTACGGAAAAAACGGAGAGCAGAAGAATTGACAGAGCCCAAAAATAGGCAGTCTAAAAGGTAAGAATTTAATAATTTTAATCGACGAAGGATGAGTGAAATTTAGTGGTCATTTTCAGGATAGATCTAACTAAAGAGGGATCGCTGCTCCTAAAAGTACCTCTTCCTAAGATGGAACACGAACCTTAAACGAGTGAGTCTGCGGCCAGTTCACGTGACGACAAGAGTGCAGCAGCATTCCAGTCGAATATCCACGATATCTAGCGGCGTTAGAAGCCGGCCAGTCAACTCTGCTAGACTGCTAGACTGCTAGACTGCTAGAGGGACCACCGAGGACCGAGGGTACTGCAACGTAGAGGTTTTCGAGCGGCAAGTCACATCAAACTTGGCGGTCGAAAGGCAGGTATGTACGTACTTATTAAATGATAATTGTTAGCGTAAGATAGTTGGGTAGAAGATCGTTATTGTGTTGTTTTTCTTGTAATGCTTCAGATTTAAATTATGGTCGGCCGCCAAGACCATAGAAAATGGGGTGCCTACGCCACAATTTTGGATTACGTGGAAGGTAGGTCGATGGACACGCTGCCAGAAGGTGTGCAAATCCTGTAGGGCTCGACTAAATCCAGTAAAGAAACCGACTTTGTGTCGACAGGACAGTCTCATAAATTACGGAAAAAAAAAAAACGGAGAGCAGAAGAATTAGAGAGACAGACAGAGCGCATAAATAGGTAAGAATTTACTAATTTTAATCGACGCGATGGACGAGTGAAATTTAGTTGGTCACTTTCAGGATAGATCCAACCAAAGAGGGATTATGCTCCTAAGAGTACCTCTTCCAAGATGGGACACGAACCTTAAACGAGTGAGTCTGCGCCAGTTCCTGACCACAAAAGGGTGCAGCAGCAGCAGCAGCATTCCAGTCGAATATCTAGGAGAAGTAGCGGCGGCGTCAGAAGTCAGCCGAAGTGAAGGAAGGAGGAAATGTTTATTTTTACGGCCAACATATACACGTCTGGGACGTGCTGGCTAGCTAGTTCAGAAAGGGGTACTGGACCGATTGCCGGCCTGCTCTGCTCTTACCGATACATAAAATAATAACATAAGTACATACGTATCTACTGTAAACAAATTTCAATAAAACAATAAAAATTGCGATCGTAACGACTGGGATTTATTTTCAGATTTGGAAAAGGAATTTTTGTTTGTGAAAATTTTTTCCGGCAACTATAGGTGCCAGCAGTTCGGGAACGAATCCCCCTATACTTTCCTCCCGGTATTTCTAGGAGGTATCCGGAGCCGTTTCGCTCTGAAACCAACGGTTTTCGAGATATTTGGGTTTTTCCAAAATTATAGCCTATCTTCGGGACGTCATAACTTCCTTATTATGGGACGTAGGGGGACGCGGTTCGTCTCAGGTGAAAGCTCCCACCGAACGCTAATTTGACCCGTCTTTTAGTTTTTCCGTATCTGCGACCGTTCCAGAGTTACGGTCGATAGAAGTTTTAGAATTTTCCCCCAGTCATTTCAGGAGAGGGGCTCTGAACATTCCGAAATATTACCACCAGACTATATCGCCCATGGCGAATCCAAAACTGAACTCCGCTCCTATCCAACCTCGCGGTTTCCGAGATATAAATTTTTTCTCGGCAACGGGCCGCCCACAAAGAAAACCACCACGCCAGCGTGTTCGGCGCCCCGAATACGTACAGAGCCGCCCTTAAATCGTAAATCTATTTTTTCGAAAATTTCAAAGGCTATAGTCCATCGATTTTTCGGAGGAAAAGTCAAAGTGCTCGGAATATTCTGAAATAATTCACCTAGACTATACCGACGACGGCGAATCCAGAACTGAGCTCCGTTCCTCCGTGGCCCCCGCGGTTCTGGAGATATATTAATATTTCTGCGTCCAAGGGGGCACTAGCGAAGGAGACGCCACCGAATGCGCACACAGCTTACCCCAAACACGTACACCGAAACTAACCGTCCCTGGGTATACGCCGGACCGTCCACGGACTTATTTTCGCTTAATTTCGAACGAAAATAAGCCAAAAATGTCTATTTAACATCCGTTGTGTCATCGCCTTCAAATTTTCAAATTTACTACAGGCCGCGCCATCTATCGCGTCGAGCGTGCAACAGCTCCTGTCAAAAATCCGTTTGGCATTATATAGTCAAGGGTACAGATAATGAAATTCTGGATGATTATTAGGCTTTCGCATGGATTACCGTCTGCGGATCGTTAATGAGTCCCTAAATGGGAATATCCTGAGAGAAACTGCTGCTGAACTGAACTGAACGGTTCGCCCGACCGTAGTGACCGGAACCGGTTCACGGCAGGCGTGACGTCATTGTAACAATATATTCAGTGGGTCGTCATCTTTTCGTCTGCCGTTCTGTGGTTGGTGCGACTGATGACCGATGTCAAATTTTGACGTTTGACTCGGCGCGAAGGCGTCATATTCTTAAATTTTAGATTTTAATTAAACAAACAAAGGGAAATGTGATAAATAAGACGGTAAGCAGGCAAGCAAGCGTAAATAGGATTGTGGAACGAGCCGAACGGGGAATTGGTACATGCAAATAACTTGTCTCGTTCCGTTTTAGGTTAAAGGTTGGGGCGGTGCGCCGTACCAGGTTCAACTACTGAATAAAACGAACGGTATATGGGCCACAGGGAGACAGGAGACGGAGCATTACTCATTAGGAGGCCGGCAGCGATATCTTATCGGTTTGCTGGTGCTGTGGGAAGAGAGTCTACTTGGCCGTTGAAAGGCAGGTATGTACCTACTTAACAATGATAATTGTTAGCGTAAGATGGTTGGGTGGAAGGTCGTTATCGTTTGTTGTTCTTGTACGTTTCAGATTTATATTGCCGTTGGCGGCCTCGAAACCATAGAAAACGGAGTGCCTACGTCACAATTTTGGATTACGCGAAAGATAGGTCGATGGGTCTGCGGCCAGAAGGTGGGAAATTTATAGTGAAAATCCTGTAGGGCTCGACTAAATCCAGTAAAGAACCTGAATCTTTGAGTAGACAGGACAGTCTCATAAATTACGGAAAAAACGGAGAGCAGAAGAATTGACAGAGCCCAAAAATAGGCAGTCTAAAAGGTAAGAATTTAATAATTTTAATCGACGCGAAGGATGAGTGAAATTTAGTGGTCATTTTCAGGATAGATCTAACTAAAGAGGGATCGTTCCTAAGAGTACCTCTTCCGAAGATGGAACACGTAACCTTAAACGAGTGAGTCTGCGGCCAGTTCACGTGACGACAAGAGTGCAGCAGCATTCCAGTCGAATATCCACGATATCTAGCGGCGTTAGAAGCCGCCAGTCAACTCTGCTAGACTGCTAGACTGCTAGAGGGACCACCGAGGACCGAGGGTACTGCAACGTAGAGGTTTTCGAGCCGCAAGTCACATCAAACTTGGCGGTCGAAAGGCAGGTATGTACGCATTTATTAAATGATAATTGTTATCGTAAGATAGTTGGGTAGAAGATCGTTATTGTGTTGTTTTTCTTGTACGTTTAAGATTTAAATGTTGGTCGGCCGCATCAAGACCATAGAAAATGGGGTGACTACGTCACAATTTTGGATTACGTGTAAGGTAGGTCGATGGACACGCGGCAAGAAGGTGTGCAAATCCTGTAGGGCTCGACTAAATCCAGTAAAGAAACCGAATCTTTGTGTCGACAGGACAGCCTCATAAATTACGGAAAAAAAAACGGAGAGCAGAAGAATTAGAGAGACAGACAGAGCGCATAAATAGGTAAGAATTTACTAATTTTAATCGACGCGATGGGCGAGTGAAATTTAGTTGGTCACTTTCAGGATAGATCCAACCAAGAGGATTGCGTTCCTAAAGTACCTCTTCGAAGATGGGACACGTAACCTTAAGCGAGTGAGTCTGCGGCCAGTTCCTGGACCACAAAGGGTGCAGCAGCAGCAGCAGCAGCAGCATTCCAGTGGAATATCTAGGAGAAGTAGCGGCGGCGTCAGAAAAGTCAGCGAGCGAAGGAGGAGGAAATGTTTATTTTCACGGCCAACATATACACGTCTGTGACGTGCTAGCTAGCTAGTTCAGATAGGGGTACTATGACCGATTGCCGGCTCGTTATGCTCTCACCGATACATATAATAATAACATAAGTACATAAGTATCTGCTGTAAAAAACTTTCAATAAAACAATAAAAATTGCGTCGTAACGACTGGGATTTATTTTCCAGATTTGGAAAAGGAATTTTTGTTTGTGAAAAATTTTCGGGCAACTATAGGCGCCAGCAGGTGAGAACGAATCCCCTATACTTTCCTCGGTATTTCTAAGAGGTACCGGGCCGTTTAGCTCTAAAACCAGCGGTTTTGAGATATTTGAGTTTCAAAATTATAGCCTATCTTGACGTCATAACTTCCTTATTATGGGGCGTAGGGGGGCGCGGTTCGTCTCAGGTGAAAGCTCCCACGAGCGCTAATTTGACCCGTCTTTTAGTTTTTCCGTATCTGCGACCGTTCCAGAGTTACGGTCGATAGAAGTTTAAATTTTCCCCAGTCATTTCAGGAGAGGGCTCTGAACATTCGAAATATTACCACCAGACTATATCGCCCATGGCGAATCAAAAACTGAACTCCGTTCCTATCCAACCCTCGCGGTTTCCGAGATATAAATTTTTCTCGGCAACGGGGCCGCCCACAAGAAAACCACCACGCCAGCGTGTTCGGCGCCCCGAATACGTACAGAGCCGCCCTAAATCGTAAATCTATTTTTCGAAAATTTCAAAGGCTCGGAGGAAAAAGTCAAAGTGCTCGGAATATTCTGAAATAATTCTCTAGACTATACCGACGACGGCGAATCCAAAACTGAGCTCCGTTCCTCCGTGGCCCCGCGCGGTTCTGGAGATATATTAATATTTCTGCGTCAAGGGGGCACTAGCGAAGGAGACGCCACCGAATGCGCACAGAGCTTACCCCAAACACGTACACCGAAACTAACCGTCCCTGGGTATACGCCGGACCGTCCACGTACCTATTTTCGCTTAATTTCGAATGAAAATAAGCCAAAAATGTCTATTTAACATCCGTTGTGTCATCGCCTTCAAATTTTCAAATTTACTACAGGCCGCGCCATCTATCGCGTCGAGCGTGCAACAGCTCCTGTCAAAAATCCGTTTGGCATTATATAGTCAAGGGTACAGATAATGAAATTCTGGATGATTATTAGGGCTTTCGCATGGATTACCGTCTGCGGATCGTTAATGAGTCCCTAAATGGGAATATCCTGGATAGAAAATGCTGCTGAACTGAACTGAACGGTTCACCCGACCGTAGTGACCGGAACCGGTTCACGGCGGGCGTGACGTCATTGTAACAATATATTCAGTGGGTCGTCATCTTTTCGTCTGCCGTTCTGTGGTTGGTGCGACTGATGACCGATGTCAAATTTTGACGTTTGACTCGGCGCGAAGGCGTCATATTCTTAATTTTAGATTTTAATTAAACAAACAAAGTGAAATGCGATAAATAAGACGGTAAGCAGGCAAGCAAGCGTAAATTAGATTGTGGAACGAGCCGAACAGGGAATTGGTACATGCAAATAACTTGTCTCGTTTCGTTTTAGGTTAAAGGTTGGGGCGGTGCGCCGTACCAGGTTCAACTACTGAATAAAACGAACGGTATATGGGCCACAGGGAGACAGAGCATTACCCATTAGGAGGCCGGCAGCGATATCTTGTCGGTTTGCTGGTGCTGTGGGACGAGAGTCTACTTGACCGTTGAAAGGCGGGTATGTACCTACTTAAAAATGATAATTCTTAGCGTAAGATAGTTGGTTGGAAGGTCGTTATTGTTTGTTGTTCTTGTACGTTTCAGATTTATATTGCCCTTGGCGACCTCGAAACCATAGAAAGCAGTGCCTCGTCACAATTTTGGTTTACGCGAAAGATAGTTCGATGGGTATGCGGCCAGAAGGTGGGAAATTTATAGTGAAAATCCTGTAGGGCTCGACTAAATCCAGTAAAGAACCTGAATCTTTGCGTAGACAGGACAGTCTCATAAATTACGGAAAAACCGGATAGCAGAAGAATTGACAGAGCCCAAAAATAGGCAGTCTAAAAGGTAAGAATTTAATAATTTTAATCGGCGAAGGATGAGTGAAATTTAGTGGTCATTTTCAGGATAGATCTAACTAAAGAGGATCGCGTTCCTAAAAGTACCTCTTCCTAAGATGGAACACGTAACCTTAAGCGAGTGAGTCTGCGGCCAGTTCACGTGGCGACAAGAGTGCAGCAGCATTCCAGTCGAATATCCACGATATCTAGCGGCGTTAGAAGCCGGCCAGTCAACTCTGCTAGACTGCTAGACTGCTAGAGGGACCACCGAGGACCGAGGTACTGCAAGCGTAGAGGTTTTCGGCGGCAAGTCACATCAAACTCGGTTGAAAGGCAGGTATGCGTACTTATTAAATGATAATTGTTAGCGTAAGATAGTTGGGTAGAAGATCGTTATTGTGTTGTTTTTCTTATGCGTTTCAGATTTAAATTATGGTCGGCCGCCTCAAGACCATAGAAAATGGGGTGCCCTACGTCACAATTTTGGATTACGTGGAAGGTAGGTCGATGGACACGGCCAGAAGGTGTGCAAATCCTGTAGGGCTCGACTAAATCCAGTAAAGAAACCGAATCTTGTCCATGTTTCCTCACTCTCCAGCATTCTGGGTGCTAAGTTCTCCACATTCATTGCCGTAGGAAATCGTGCATCTATAGCCTGTCTCTGGACGGCCCATCGTGGGCAGAGAAACAGCGTGTGTTCTGCGTTATCTAAGTCGTTGCAGTAATCGCACGTATCAGCGTCCGTTTTCCCTATCCTCTTTTTGTAAGCCTTAAACACCCCATGCCCACTAAGGGCTTGGGTAAGGTGGAAATCCATATTCCCGTGTCTTCTTCCTGTCCACGCTCTGACGTCTCTAATGATTCTCCTCGTCCATGCACCCTTAGTTCCGTTATCCCACTCCGTCTGCCATTGTTCTAGAGCTATCTGGTGCTCCTGGTCTTTCGCTAGCCCAGGAGGTTGTTCACTTTCCCATACCCGCCGTCTTTCTGCAGCCATTATGTGGATAGGCATAATCGAGGATAACACTGCAGCAGCCTCAGCCGACACAGTTCTGTATGCGCAGCATACCCTGAGCATCATCTTTCTCTGGATGGACTGCATCACCCGTTTATACGATGCTGCTGCCATAGATTTGGCCCATACAGGCGCCCCATATAGAAGAATCGACTGTGCCACCGCACAGAGCATCCTCCGCCGTTCTTCCCTCGGGCCTCCGATATTAGGCATGAGTCTGCTAAGGGCATTCATAGCCTTTTCCGCTTTCTGGGCGGCTGCTCTGATGTGGGGTCCGAACGAAACCGCAGAGTCCAGATGCACCCCCAGATATTTTACAATCCTCTGATTGCACACATTCATGCCGTCGATCTGCAGGGTGAGGTCCTGCTCCCGTCTACCATATCTCAATAAGACGGCTTCAGTTTTTTCTGGAGCCATGGCCAGCCCGTTCTCTTCCAACCATCCTCGGACGTCCTGCAGCACCCTGTTAACCTTCGCTACCAGCCCGTCAGTGGTCCTGTCCGCAGCCACAACTGCCAGGTCATCGGCGTATCCTATCAAATTTACCCCAGGTGGGGTATTTATATTCAACACCCCATCATACATGATATTCCAGAGGGTAGGGCCAAGGACCGACCCTTGCGGTACTCCTACGTATGTTCTGCGCCTTGTGTTCTTATCGGCGTATATAATTCGGTCCGACAGGTAATCTTTTACGACGTTTATCAAGTATGTAGGAACCCCCTTCGTCCCCATGGCACTCACAATCCTCCTCCAATCGGCAGTGTTGAAGGCATTCCTAACATCAACTAGAACCCCCATACACCATTCTCTCGGAGAACTTAGGTGCGCCCGTTTGGCTATGCGCAGCACCTCCTCGATGGCCCCGATGGTCGAATGGCCCTTCCGAAATCCGTATTGATGCTCGGACAGTCCGTCTCCTTCTTCCAGCGCTTCCACGATACGCTTCAGCAGTAGCTGTTCATATAATTTCCCAACAGAGTCCAGAAGGCATAAGGGCCTGTACGAGGCCAACGCTTGAGGATCCTTCCTCGGTTTCTCTATCAGTACTAACTTGGCCTCCTTCCAGGTCATGTAAAATTGTCCATCTCTCAGCAGTTTGTTGAATACTTCCAACATGTATACCTCTAGGGTCTCTGCCGCTACCTTGACAGCTTCTGGGGGGACCCCATCCCTTCCCGGAGCCTTACCTGCCTTCAGCTTCCGTGCCGCCTCTTTTAGTTCTCCACCAGTGAACGGAGGGGGATCCTCGGTATGCTCCCTAATCCATACCACTTCCTGTGCAATTGGGAAGAGCTTATCAATTTGCTCCTCCCTTTGCGCCTTACTCAAAGTCAGGGGGGGATAGGGCATCCTCATCCTCTTCATGGCTATCCTATAGCCGTCCCCGAAAGCATCCTCGTCTATCTGACTAATCGTCTGCACCCATGCTCTCCTCTTGGACTGTACAATCCTTACCCTAAGTTCCTTCTTCTTGCATCTGTACTCGCGTTCCCGTTCCGCAACCACATCAGGTAGAACAGTATGCGATCTCCTGCTCCTGATCCATCCTCTCCGCGCTGCCACTACTGCTTTCCTCAGGTCCGCTATCTCGGTGGTCCACCAGTATGGGATCCGTCCGTCCCCAGTTCTGACCTTTGGCGTGGTCGCATTATATGCCCCCCGCAGTATATCACACATCCTCTCTGGTGTCGCATCGCCATTTTGGACCACCAGGGATGCAAGCGCATCAGCCATCTTTACCCTATCCACCGGGCCATAGACCCATCTTCCGCTGGTACTAGGCTTAGTTTCCTGGCCGACGTTGAAAACTATGTACCTATGTGGGCTGAGAGACGCCACGTTTTCCAATACTTTCCACTCAAAGTTTCCTCCCGCCAGCTCATCAGATACAGCGGATATGTCAATGGCCGACCCATATTCCCCCCTCACGAAGGTGTAGGCACCCCATGCATTTAGGGGAGTGATTCCCAGGGCACAAAACATAGTGCTGAGTGTCTCCCCCCGGTTATCTTCAATCGGCGATCCCCACATCGGGGACTTAGAGTTAAAATCTCCGGTTATGACAATTCCAGCACCCCTTTTAGCCAGTATATCCTCCGACAGTTTGTACACATATTCCTCAAATACCTGGGTGCCTACATTTGGTGAGATATAGCAGCTGTAAATGAACAGTTCCTGAATCTGCACCCACACATATCCATCTCCTGCCCCCGTTGCATTGACAACAGATTTAGGGCCGACATATCCCACTGCCGCGTCGAGTTTATCATCCTTATACCATCTGTGGCCCTTTAAGGAGGCTCTATGTGGCTCACTGACCAGGATAAGGTGTGCACCCTGTTCCATCGCGGTGGCCCACGCCAGGTCCATGGCAGCTCTACTTCTATTGGCATTGATTTGTACCAAGCGCATTTCAGAATAAATAAACAACAAAACGGGTAAGAAAAACGATATTAAAATATAAATAAATAAATAAGTAAATAGACAGAAACAGTCCTATATCACAGACTCTAATATAAAAGGGTTAGAATAAATTATCACAGGCAAAGCGAGGCGTAATATAAGTAAACGGACAGGCAAATAAATATAATATAATATAAAAAGATGACTAGAATAAAGTATCACAGGTAACAGCAAATCAACAAATAGTACAAATAACGAATAAAACTGTATATGGGACTATCACGCTAATTCTAAAAAGAATTTCACAAAGCAATCAGGATACAAGGCTGTACTTTGGCTGTCTTTGTATCTAAAACTCAATAAGCCCTCTTTTTTTTGGCGTTTAATTTGATTCCTTGGAGCGCCCTCCTAAAGACTGGGCACTTGCTCGTACCCGCCCTATGTCCCGTAGCCTTGCAGCTAAGGCACAAGCTATCCCCCTTGCATTCTTTCTCTTTATGGCCTTCCTCGCCACAGTTTCTACACGCTCTACTTTTGTCCTCCTCCTCCTTGCAGTCTTTTCTTAGGTGCCCATAGCCCCAGCATTTATAGCACCTAGGGACCTCGTGCCTCTCCATAACTGAACACCAGTTCAGCCCTATTCTCAGCCCTTTCTTGCTTAACAACAGAACCGCCCCGGCCCTCTCTATTTTGGCTAATACGGTTTGGTTTCCACCAAATGAGGCCCTAAAATCCCCCACGTACGCAAGCTGTCCCTTATCCTCTAGGGTCTCCTCGATTATAGCTCTCACCTCCTCTTTAGAGGTCACCGGTCAATATTCTTAATAAAGAGGGTGACCAGATCACCCCCTCTCCTACTCACCACCGACTCCAGATTCTCCTCGTTCTTAAGTAACTGGCGGACCTCCTCCGCGACTCCCTGCGAGTCTTTATTAAGGGTAATCACTAAGTCACCCTCTCTTGATCTTCTTAGGCCCGTAATCATTTCAGATTTCTGAGGGTCAGCCGTCAGTCTGGTTTTTACGGTTTTTAATATTTCGCAGTAGTCTTTTCCTCCTGCTTGACTACTACAGCCTCCGTCCTGGTCCTATCTCTGCCTTTGTTCTTGTCCTTCCCCCCGCGGTCATCCAGGTATAGGATGCACTTGTGGGCACCAGCATGGAAGATGCATTCAAGCATCTTACCCGTTATCTCCCCCGTACTATCTTCCTTAGGTGGGTAAAAACCTATCTTTATACCCTGAAGATCTTTCAGGCTGTCCCTAAATAGGACCAGGCTCTCGAACCAGTCCCTTTTGCTTTTTCCCGGATTCAGCTTAGTTATTAGGAGCTCGCGGCCCCCCTCTGTGCCTTCCGATCCCACTACTCTGGTTGCCATTACGATTTGGGCGATTTTCCCCCCTATGCCTTCTAGCTCTGGGAATCTTCTTCCAAGGTCCTCCCTGGCCTGACCGTGTATGCCACCTCTGCCTTCCTCTTCAAGATATACCAAATTAGTATCCTTGGTGGCATCCAGCAGGCTGCCTCGTACTCTCTCCACGTGCTGGAAGATTTTTCCGGGCCATTCTAGGTGCTCAATGTCCGCAAAATCGTCGAAGTTTTTCACGTTTGCCAGGAGGTCCTTCCTCACCTGCAAGGACATGGCTCCGGTACAGTCCGTCTGGCAGGCGACCGATACTTGCTTCGTTTGCGTCTGGCACGCCTTGTCATCGATCGGGACATCCCTCTTGTTGCCCTGAGGGTCCCCCTTTCTTCCCATGGTGCCTAGCACTCCCTGTACTTCATCCGAGACCAGTCTACTCGTCATGGACCTGAGGCTATGGGTGATGTCCTTGATCTCCCGTTTCGTGTTGCTATTCTCCTGGACCACTCTCGCGAGGTTCCTTACCTCTTTCTCGACATTTCTTATAAGCCTCCTGATAGTTGTTGCGAGGCGGTCCTCCTCGTCCATTTCCTTATCCTCTCTGTCGTCTTTACGCTCCTCCCTCTTCCTCTTTATTGACCTGCCTTTTTCGTCGTCCCACGTCAGATCCAGGACTGACAAATTGGGCGACGTTGGCGCAGATGCCGGTCTTCGCTCCGCCTCCTTCAGTTCGAGGAACAGACTTTTGCTTCTGCTCCTCCCTGCAATTTTCTCCCCTCCAACTCCTGTTTCTAACGTTTCCAACGATGTCGAAACTCCCTTGCCAGATTCCTTCCCTGCCCCCTGGGCTATCTTGTGCGGGACAGACCGATGATGACGATCGAGGAGTAGGTGCTGTCCCTTCACCCTCCTCCCGCCCGGTGCCGGGTTTACCCCCCCCAGCACGTTGGGTTTATTTGTTAGGTCGCTCTCCATTGAGGTCCCACGAGTTGGGAACAACTAAATGTCGCCCCCCG